>JAPPVO010000016.1:136771077-136809969 GCA_030407325.1 Camellia japonica | reverse complement strand
TTTACATCAGAAGATATACCACTGGTCACCATACAACAATTACACAATACTTTCTCACCATGCAAATCCTGCTGAAGAAGTATGATTTGTCCGCTAAAGCACCACCCGCACAGACATGCGCCTGCTCTGTCAACAGTATCTCAGCATACGCATCAATTACCTGCAATGAGACACGAAAACATTAATTGCGAAAATCAACCATATCAATTACATATGACAACACACATTTTACAATTCCATGTAACATAACACGGCACGTGCGACACTAACGTAATAACACTGCTCACATTGCCACGGATACTTTCTCCACGTACAAGACTTTTGACGTCGGTAAGATACACTGTCACACCACTGTCAACACTAGCTCACATGACAACCCTACACATAAAACAAACACAGCATCACATCCTCTCACCAAAATGCGTTACGCTTATGGGGGGAAATTACATAATGACCCGCACATACCCGTCGCCATTCCATTCGTAAGCCTTTGTTATTTTCTCCTTCTCCTCAAACGTCATCAGTTTCCATACCCCAAACGGTTGTTTAACTCAAACCCAGACCATTTATTGGCAGGCACACCAACTGTGCCCATATCTATAACTGTGTCATTTACAGTGCCTTTTTCCACCTCCCCACCTTGCACCCGTGTGTGATTGTTCTCTTTTCGTGATCACGACCTACCTGGTAGTCATAATCTTTCAGCCTTAATTCTTTCCTAACTTTGTTCTTAATGTTACGCACAAATGAATTTCTCACACCTTCCCTTATATTCGGAAACACTCCCACTTCAAGGTCCGACAGACTGACATCACCCACACTCCGTTGTGGCGCCGGACTAGAATCAGACACTGTGTGCACAGTTACATTTTGACCACTAACACCTGAATTTACACCAACTTGAATAGGCGTAACATCGTGCACCACCGTCACATCGAACCCACTTCCTCCTTGGCAATGGCTTGCACCAACATTCCCAAAGTCATTTTTCTGGTAAGCTTGCGTAACAGTGTGTACTTGCTGGTCAGCCAGTTGGTCCTCCAACATTGAAATTGTTTGACGTAATTCCTTGTTCTCATTTTCAAGTTTTTGAATCTCGTCATCCTTAACCTTCATGACACACCCAAACCCACCAACAATGTCCATGGCTTGCATTTCCATTTTACTCTTCAAACTAACTACTTCATCCTCCAGCTTTGATCTTGTCCCCTCGTTTGTTTTGTTCCGCACTTCCATGTCTGCCATCGACTTCAAAGCCTTCTCCAATTCAGTTAAACCTGCCACATCACTTTTTGCATCACGCACCGTGCTGTGCACGTCTTTTGCTTTCACTTCCATGTCATACCCAACCGCATGCGCCACACATACCATCACATCAGCACAACCAACAACCACATCCGTCACTCCATCATCACAATGGCCAACTTCATGCTCATCTATTGCCAAAATGTCACGTTCGTACTCCAAGGACCTTAATCTGTCAGTTCGTACTTGCTCATCACAAAAACACAACACAACACAAACATTACGAACATTCAAACACCCTCATCAAATAATAGTTGTGAACAAATATTACACATCACTACATAGGTCATATACCTAGAATTTGCCAGGTATTGAGAAATCCAAACCCCATATCCTGGTAACTAAGGCACCAATGTCCCATCTCATAAATCTTGAGAACATATTCTCCGTTTCAGGTTTTACCAGCGTTGAATGTTCACAAATCCAATACTGCGTTCCAAGTACAAAATTCTTTAAAACCGGCCATTACTATAACAGCACATATACGTGTAAAACAATTAATACATTTGCAAAACAAACCAAAAAATACATACCAGCAACGCGACAACACACCCAGTGACCTTCTTCGGCGTATGATGGAAATCTTTGATTGAACCCGTCAACATTTGCAGTATTACACCAGTCCAATCATATGCGCCTACGGTCTTTAGGTCATCAATGTATCACACAAATGCCCAGCTTATCGTCTCCCCATAATTAGCAAAAAACATCTTCCCACACATATAAAATGTCAACAACTTCGTTGTGGCCTCCTCGTCAACCCTTCTTTGCCCAGCCACGACTTCTTCGAACAATGTCTTCACGAGCTTCGATGTTATCCTTACAGTGTTATGACTCCTTCGCTGAATAAAATCCGATGTTGGCCTTTGACAAGGAGAGAGATCAATATGCCTAGTATCACATTGAACCCCAAACAAAAGTCTAATATCACTCCTACATAGCTTCACAAAATTTCCACCAATGTTGAATGCGTCACAATGTGCATCGTACATCCGTATTATTTTCAAAATCGCCTCGTCAAACTTCCTGAATTCATTGTGATTCAGCTTGTTAATTTGGATAGCCTCAATCATGATCCAAAGTGGAGTCCTCTTCAACTGTTCAAAGTGACCAGCCCTCAAAGAAGATGTTGTTACAAGCTTCACGATGCTCACAATGTTTGAGCGAAAGTTAATCCTTGTGGGTGAAGTGCGTGACGGCCCTGCAGCAAGCTTATTAACTTGTTCACGAGCTTGCTGGTGGTTTGCTTTCGATTGCTTGAACAATATGCGGCCCTGTATGTTAACACCCAGTCTGTTCGGTTTTGCACCACATGCACCTTCAACACGCTTCCGTTCACATGAAGGCGTCCATGGACTTCTGCTACCATCACCATCTACATTTGCACAAAAAACAAATTAATTACATTGCATACACCCCAACACCTACCCAGTGTATGCACAAACCATTAAAATTGAAAAATTTTAATTACAAACATAACACACAGATCTGAAACAATATAAACACACACATACAACTCCATCACAACTACAACCAACCGACAATTCATGATAGAGAACATAAATCATCGCAACGACAATGTGTCAAAGGTTTCGCAAAAATGTGACACAACATAAACAACGTGTCTAATATTGCACAAACATGTCCCACAAACCTACTAATTCCCTTACACATTTATTAGCACTAATTTCACCCCTAGCCCACTCACACCTACTCATATCACACTGCCCTCCCCACTCCCCCCATTTAACACCACAACACTTGTACATACTCAATACACATTCTCACATATCAACTTAGTCAGTCAAACCACCCACATACCAAACATGTTGAGTTGCCAAAAACCTTGTCTTACATGTTCACTACATGCAATCGCCAATACGTAAAAGCCCAACACACTTCACGCTAATACCATCTAAGAAAAAAACACACAATTAACACAAAAAAAAAAAAAACACCACTTGCAGAACATTAATGCCTCATGTGTCACATCGTCAACATTACATACCAACACAGGGACATGCCACATCGTGTCACATTACATGCCAACACCAAACTTGCAGCCCATATCACAACCCAACACTTTTTAATTTAACATAAACAGCCACACCCATCACCATCGTTTCACGTATATGACACCTACAACATACAAAAACACACCCACACACCCAATAGCGTAACACACAATATACACCCACACACAATATATGACCCCTACGTTTCCCAATCACAAAACAACTGATACGGAACATCATACAAATATCACCAAACCACAACCACACAATGTTACAACCACACAAGGAACATAACGAACAGGGAAACAACAACAAAATTGGTGACATGTACCTTTCCCAGACATCGTTCCACCCCCGGCTGAGAAATTACAATGCCTCCTTCAAATCCTCTTCCCATACCCTGCTCGAAATACCTTTGAATGTCGTAATGTAACAAAGCACCAAACCGCCGACACACACACAAACAACTACAATAGATCACGATTGGCGATCAGACGTCAACATATATGACAGATCTCCCACAATTTTAGAACAAAACAAATGAAATCGATAGGAATTAGGATTCCCAAAACATGCCTAACTCACCAAAAAAAAAAAAAAGGGGGTTTAGGTTAAGAATGTATTACGGCAACGGTTTGCCTAACGGGTCAGATCGTAGTATGTGTGGCACGTGCATTATGCTCCCAAACTTAAGAAAGCACTAAAAGCCTTAGTGTACTTTCCAATGTTGTGGCACCCAACAAACACCATCAATGTGCCATGTGACAATTGAATTTCAACCTCTCAACAACATTGGACTGTGTCACGTGTCAAAAATGTTCACGCGTGTAACACTAAATACCTAATGGTATTTATGTCATTTACCAATACAAAGGACCAAATAAATCATAAGAGCAAATATTGGGACCAAATGGAGCACAATTTCAATGTTTAGAATTTATTAGTAACTTTCCCTTTTTATGGGTGTGAGAGAGTTTCTTCTTTATTAGATTTATTTTAAGAGAGAGAAGATTGTATGAGATTTGTATTCTTTTTAAATAAAAGTTTGATTTATTTTGAGAGGGAGAGGGAGGTTGAGAATTGTGTACTTTTGTTTTTTGTTTTTTTCTTTCTTTTTCCGACAATATATTTGCAGTAAATAATTTTGAAGGTTAATATTTATATCATTGGAATAGCCAATAGATGTTTTAATTTTTTTTTAATAAAAATACAAAATTCAAAATATTAGATTTAAGGTTTTGAAACACTTAAGGCCTGTAAGATGAAAAGTCACTTTGGTATTATATACATCATAGATAGATAGATAGATTATGAGATGTAAGAAAGAGATAAATATTAGGGGAGAGATTTTTTGAACTTGTAATTCAATTATTATTTTTTTAAATCTATAGTTACTTTGTTAGCCAGTAATGTTATTTTTACATATTTTAAAATTACAAAAATTAGCAATTTTAGTTTTTTTTTTTTTTTTTAATCTATAGTTACCTTGTTAGCCAACAATATTATTTTTGAATATTTTTAAAATTACAAAAATTAGCAATTGTGGTTTTACGTTCTTTTTAATCTATAATGATTTTTTTTAAAAAATATATAATTACTTTGCTATGAGATGACATTTGTGTTTTATTTATTTATTTATTTTTTTAATGTATAGTTACTTTGTTATGAGATGAGATTTAGGAAAAAGAGAAATATTGGGGGAGAGAGATTTTAGGAACTTGTAATTCAAAATTTATTTTTATTTATTTATTTTTAAAAATCTATAATTACTTAGCCAATAGGATTATTTTTAAATATGTTTAAAATCACAAAAATTAGCAATTGTGGAATGAGACTGTGGAGCTCTCACATAATATATAGATAGATGTAAAATATACTTTGTGAGACTTTGGAGCTCTCACATAATATATATATATATATATATATATGTCTAAAAACTTCATTTTCCTTATATAACATATAGATAGATGAGTAAAAACTTTATGAGGTCTTTGTTAATGAAAATCTAGATTAATTTTTCTCAAATTTCTGAATTTTTATAATGTAAAAATATATGTGTCATTATATTATTGGTTCTCATCAATTATTTTTTATTTTAAATTTTAATTATCAATAAGGAAATACCTTTCAAATTTTTTTCATTAATTAGAGAATCTTTGGAATTTTCAACAATATGGAAATCTTTTATTTCTTAAATTGATAATAAAAATCTCAATATATGTTTCTCAAATTTCTAAATTTTTCTCATTTATTTGTTAATTATTTTCGTATTTCAAAATATATATATATTTTTTAAAAAGTTGTTTAAGTATGAATTATACAAAACTTAATAAAATAAAAAATATTTAAAATTTTAGGTAAATTAAGAAACTATTCTTAAAGTAAATAAATACTTCATCTTTTAATGATACCATGGTCCAATATTTTGGTAAAATATATTTATATATATATATAGTCTAGACCAAGTTCTTATCCATAAATTAGGCATTGACCAATAAAATAGTTTGACATAATTTTAAATTAAAAATTGAGCCAAAAACTTAAATTGTACTAACCTGATTAAATCTATATTTACTATTATATATAGTAAAATATTGTTTTGTCACTAATTTATGAAATATTGATATATACATGACTCTTTATTATTGGTTCTTTTAATTAATATCACATAAATCATGGTTTTCAAGTACGCATCACATACACACATCTTACTATTATATAAAGCATAATTATAAATTTATAAAATTAATATCACATAAGACTTATAATTTCAAGGCAAATTTATCAAATTATTAAATTTATAAATCATAAAAATACACATAATGAAAGTGTTGCTTTTGTTCAATATGATAACATTTCTATACATTTGAGTTAAATCCAAGTAAGAACCAGAAAATTTGAGAATAGCTTCAATATTAAAATTTAACATGAAATCTAAATAGTAATAATAAAAAATTAAAATGATTGAAAATGTGGTATTGAAATATCTAAATTGTAACAATGAAATTTATAATTTTTACTCTTACCAAACACTATGCTCAAATATTATTTTAATATGAATTTTTATAGTTAGAAAAATAGAGTAAAGTTTGATATGTATTTTAAATGGCTTGAACCCTACAGAAAAATTAAAAAATAAAATTGAAAGCATCATGTTTGTGATTCATTTAATCATCTAATGCATTAGCATCAAAAAACTAAAAAACAATGACAATAATTTTTACACTCCCCTTTTGATAGGTTATAAAATAAAGATAATTGATTTAGAATGAAGTCTAAATATCATTGTTTAAAAACAATTATAACAAACATATTTTAAGCTATAAATTATGTCCATTTTTTTTCTCTAAAAATAATTCCCGTGCATAGCATGGGTGCATTGCTAGTTAAATATATGTATGTTTGATTGTGAGATTGATTTAAAATAAATTAAATCAAAATTTAATTAAAAAATTAATAATTATAATAAATAATTAAAGATTTAAGATTAAATTGTGATTTAATTGAATTAATTTTTGTTAATGTATAAATTATGTGTATAAGAAAATAGGGATAGAGAGAAAATAACCACACACAAAAAGAACCAGAAGGCTTAAGGGTTATTATAGTCATTCCACGTCTATTATTAATGGAGTTAACAAATACATTTTAGTCTAAAATCACATGTAAATATTTTTACTATATTTGAACCAAATGAGAGTTGAAGTGTTTCGGTTTCAAATCACATTGAGTTAATAAGAATTTTATTATAATTTTTATTTATTTTTGTGATAAACGTAATCTAATCATATAGTCACTAATATTTGATCAATCTGAATTTTTACTTGAATGATCTATCTTAGTAAAACCCACCAGATGAATAAATTGAATTATCAAGGTTGCTCGGACTAGGCCTGGAACAGGGAAACAAGAAAATTCGATCAATAAAATTGCAAGAGAGAACCTCTTTTCCTATTGGTTATTGTCTTTTGGGAAATACTACATGGGAAATACTCCCATTCTTTCTTTGCTTTAACATTATTGAAACAATAGGTGTAGGGTTAAATTTTTTTGGGTGGGTAATAGTGAGGTGGAGATTAAATTTATATATAGAATAAATTTTAACCATAAGATGATAATTCTAAATAATTTCTGAATAGTTAATTCAGAGTTCATAATATTACTGTTATTAAAATGATTTACAAATAGAGTTTTCTATAAATAAAACTCATATAAAATGATGTGGGGCAATTATATCTTTACAATTTTAAATCAAATGATGGGTGTTTTAAAATGAAATGATGATATAAAGTCACATCATTTTGTATAAAAAAAATTAGAATTAACTAAACTTTATACCTTTACAGTTTGACTTAACTTTCATTTTAGTCTCTATTGTTTTAATTTGAACAATATGATCCACACACTACAAGTCAGTTTCAATTTCACCTCCACCACTACCAACGCCGCTGCCGGCCAAGAGGCGGTGCGTCATTCCTGAATTGACTTAGGTGAACCCACTACCCACCGAGCCACCACCACCATCCTAGCACTGACAGAGATCGATTGGAGAGGGCCACCTTCGGTATTGATTTCAACAGAGGAGAAAAGAGATGAGTAAAGAGAGAGCTGCACAGAGTACAGAAAGAGTGAGAAAATGATTTGCTTATGTTTGATTTGGGAATCATGTCTATATATATATATATGCGTGGGTATTTTTGTCATTTCACAAAAGGTTGTCCTTATAGACATAATAAAGTTGCTTGTGGACCTTTGGGTATAAAAAAAATACAAGATTGGATTTTTCGTCCGAGTCCCCTAATTAATTTGAAAACCAATATAAAATAGGGTTAAATTTATTTTATCCCGTTGTGGTTTGGGTCTAGAACACTTTATCCTTTATCGTTCAAATATATCCAAAAAGACCCATATGGTTTTGGATTAAAGTGTTATCGTTAGTTTTTCTATCTAAACTAAAGGAATGTCTGTTACACACACCATTTTCTAGAGTGTGTTTTGTTTTCTAGAAAATTAAAATAAAATGAATACAACTAAAGGACAATTTTACTCATATTTTCTCCAAACCTAAAATTAGATTGGTATGTTAATTAAAATATAATTAAGAATTGATATAAAATATAAAATATAATTAATAATTCGTTTCAAATATAATTAAATAAAATATAAAATAAACAATAATTAAGAATTGATCTAAAATGTAATTAAATTAAAATTAGTTTAACATGTTAGAAATTATAATAGATATTTAAGAATTTAGGATTAATTTGTGATCTAAAATATAATTAAATTAAAATCAGATGAAAAAAAAAGTAATTACAACAAATAGTTAAATATTTAAAATTAGTTGTGATCTAAAATATAATGAAATTAAAATTAGAATAAAAATTTAAGAATGATAATAATAATTAAGAATTTATAATTAATTGTGATTTAATTTTATTAATACTAGACATTATAAATTATGTGTATGAGAGATGAGAGAGAAAGAAAATAATAAAAAATATTAGAGGGTCTTATAGTGATTTTACATCTACAATTAACGGTGTTCACAGTTACATTTTAATCCAAAATTACATGAGGGGCATATGGTTATTTTTAAAAGAAAGAGGGGTAAAGTTCTATCAAGGTAAAATGGATTGTCATATCAAATAATTCCCAATATTTGTGGCGTTTAGTTATGATCTATTGTCATTGTTATCCCAGGTAGGGAACCCAAGAGGGGGGTGAATTGAGTTTCTTTAAAAAATTACTAAATTAAAAATTAACCCAAATAATAAATAAATAAATATGTTGAATAATATAAAATAAAGTAATAAAATAAAAAGAGTAAATGGAAGAGAAAGCAAACTTAGCGATTTATAGTGGTTCGGTACATCAGGGCCCACGTCCCCTCCCCAAGTATCCTCATCGGAAATTTCTCCACTATTCTTCATATAGTAATTACACCACTAGCTTCACAGGTGCTAGTGAACCTTTATAACAAGTGACTAATCCTGACCACTCCGCCTAGTTTAGAATCCGGTTGCCTAGTCACACCTAAACCACACTACAACAAAATGGTTCTTTAATGACAAAATCACTTCGTCTCCAATATTGAAATTTTCGCCACCAAATTGATTTGTGACGAAATAATTTCGTCACCACGTTCGTCGTCTATTAGTCGTTGCAAAAAGTACCTGGTGATGAAATTTATTTTGTTGCCTATTATTAGTATTTGGTGACGAAACATTTCGTCGCTAAATGTTAAATATTTTGTCACCTATAACGTCCATTTCGTCACTAGAATTAAATAAAATTTTATTCTATTTGTTTTTGGTGAGGAAATATTTAGTCATTAAAAATAGTGATAGAATTTTTAATGACGAAAATATTCGTCACCAAAAGATGCAAAAAAAAAGACCCTTCAGTGATGAAATTTTTTGTCAAGAAATATTTCAATTTAGTGATGGAATACTGAACATGTGTGACGAAATTATTTGTTGGGATTAAAAAATTTTAGCGATAATTTTTTTTTGTCGCCAATAATAAATAAAATTTAAAAATTGTGTGGTAGGGATATTTGCAATATATATAATTTTTCAATAAGCAATCCCTATGCATTTTAATAATCTATTTAATAAAATATCTAATACAAATAAATATAAAATTAAACTGTTCATTTTCATAAATCAACACAAACAAAATACATGTCTCATAGTATATCAAGAAATTAATATATAACATCCAAACTATGACATCTATTCTAGTAAAATAAAAAACTACGACAACACAATCAAAATAACTTGTGTATTTTAATAGCCTGTTCAATATAATATCCATTACAAATCATTACAAAAACCTGTTCATTTGCATAAAGCAACAACATAGTCAAAATATATGTTTGATAGTATCAACAAAAAGATAAGATCCATCACAATATAATCATAATCCACGACAATAGTAAAAATATGTGTTTAGTAATATCAACAAAAAGTACAACTACATTGTGATGGATACGTGTCTGGTAATATCAACAAAAAGCTCGTGTTATGCAGGTTACCAAATTCATTCATCTCCAATCTGCCATTTAAAAAAGAAAAAAGAAAAAAAACAACAACAACAAAAGGTTAAGGTAACAATTCACTAAATATGTGAACATGCAACTTAAAAGAGAAAAATGAAAACTTTGAAGTAAATTTCAAACCAAAATTTGCCATGCTTGTTCCGTAAATTTTTACAACTTACATTAGTTCCTCCCAAGGTGTTCATAATGTTTCCCGGGCTTTTTAACAAATATTTCAAGATTTTAATCCGTAGCGGCCTATTTTCAAGCCTAAATGTTTTGCAACCGAGAGTCCTATGATTGTTCTGTAAGTTTTCACAACTTGTGATCCCTTCCAAAGTGTTCATGATAATTTTTAGACATTTTCATGCCTATTTAATGATTTTTCCCCTCAATGGCTTATTTTCATGCTTAAGTGTTGGAAATTTACAAATTTCAAAGTAGTTTTTAAATTGGGAGTCTCATGCTTGTTCTATAAGCTTTCACAATTTACATTGGTTCTTCTCGAGGTGTTCATGATGTTTCTCAGGCCTTGTTGTTCATATTTAACTATTTTGTCCCTCAATGGCTTATTTTCAAGCTTAAATGTTGGAAAAATACATAATTCAAAGTAGTTTTCAAACTAGAAGTATAGCGATCCGGGCTTAGACCCGATCCATTATTACTTTTGAATCTGGGAAACCATATTCATGATGGTCGTTCTTTTCTCTTCATCTTTGGTTTTGGCTTTGAGGGTCAACACCGCCTTTGTTGGGGTCGACACTACCCTCTTGTCTTTGTTTTATTAAGCTCCAAGGGTCGATGCCAATGTTAGAAGGATCGACACCATCTTGCTGCTATGTTCTTCGAATGGCTACTGAAATTTAGGGTCAACATCAGCTTTGGTGGTGTCGACACTTTTCTTTTGTTGTTGGCCTCAAGGGTCGACACTAGTTTGGGAGGCGTCAACCCTTGTTTATTGCAGAATTTGGGGTTTGCTTGCTGAAATTTAGTGTCGGCACCAGTCGGAGAGGTGTCGACACCTTGCCTGCTGCCAAACACAAGTGTCTCAGCTTTTTTTCTTGAGGGTCGACACCACTGTTGCAGCGGCCGACCCCTGTGACTCTTTTTCCAGATTTTTGTTCGGTTGGGCCCTACTTTTGGAGATTTTTTACTTGTTTCTTTCATTTAACCTTGGAGCTACTATGTTATTAATACCTAGTCACTATAAATTGACCCAAAGTCTCTTTCTCTCATTAGTTGTTTCTCTTTTTTTTCTCTCTCTCACTCGTAACTCTCTCTCTCTTTCTCTCAACATTCACTTTTTCTCACTTAAATCCTTAGATCTATTCACCTAGAGGTGTCTTCTCACATTGATCCTTTGAGATAAAGTGTAGATCGTGTTAAGAGCTTTCTTTTAATCCGAGTAGCTTGTGATTTCGTTGACGTGGAATTTCTCCGAGTTCTTCTTTTCCACCTTCTAAGCTTGAGGTAGCGACTTTCTACACTCTTTTATGATATTTAACTTAGTTATTTGTTGATTTTGACACATGGATTGGATTTGGAAGAAAATGGAGTTTTGCTCTAAAAATGTTTCAAATAATTATTTTGTATAAATAATGGAATTGGTATTGTGAATGTGAAGTTGGATAGATGTTTATATAAATAGTGGAGTTGGATACTTGTTATCTCTTACCTATGAAAATTTGGATAATTTATCTATTTTGGAGATTGTATATTTGTTTTGGACTATCAATGGAGGATAGCCATGTTTGTCGTAGAAATTGCATGAGGATTAGGTGAATTGAAACTAATCTCTTATCGGTTGTCATTGAATATAACTGTGTTTTAATACATTGTATATGTATGATGTTTGGGAGGAGAAATGGGATGTACTCTAAGCTTGAGAGAAGAAAGGGGATGGACTCCATTGAATTAAGTTGGTCTGTGTGTCCAGGGTGAAAGTCCCGAAAACTGCGCATATACATGGGTGCCGATTCCCGTGGACGAAATTTCCGTAAAATGGCAAATTGAAGTGTTTGTGTGAAATGGTTGTGTTGGTTAAAGAACCACTGTGTTGTAGCCTCAATTGGGTTGCCTAGATAACAATGGACATGACTCATGAATTGAAGTAAAATGAATTGACATGGAATGAAATTGAGATAAAATGGTTTGAGAGATAAAATTTGGCATGTTATGATTTTATAAAATATGAATGATTTTATCACCGACATTGTACATGCACATCATACTTATATCTGTGTTAAGATTCATACATTGTGTTAGATTGTTTCTACTGGGCATTAGCTCACCCTACTTGGAAAAACCCATTTTCAGGTATTGGTGATATGTCTCCGCCAAGGGCTTAACTTGGGAGGACTGTGGAGCTGAAGGCTCAATCTTTTGTTTACTTTGTATTTGCTTTTTTTTTACAAGCCTAGGGCTTTATTTGTATGGAACTTATGACTCATTTTGTTGTAACCAGGCACAACCTTGGAAAGATGTAAGCCTTCAGGGCATAAGAATATCTGTTTAGCTTTCATTCCTTATTACTTCTTGTAACACATGCTGTAGATTCAGGGTGAACGATTTATGAATGTATATTGCATGTGTCACCTTTTGTATATTAATTCTGATTAATGAAAGCTTTTTATTTTATTTATACCACTTTGTACTAGTGTTTGGAGTTTGATTATTGTAATTATTTTGGGACGTTACAAGGAGTCCCATGCTTGTTCCAATGGGAAGCCACGTCTATTGTCACTCAACCCTCAACAAAATCCAAAGCAATACATAAGGTAAAACCCATCAACCCACAATAAGATAAAAGGAAAACACTCTAGAGAATTTAGAGGTAAGTTCACTCAACCCTCAACAAAAAAGCTCCCTAATATAAGTACCTTTAATATCTTAGTAAAATCTACTGAGATGAAAGGGCTTTCAACACTACATGAAAAGAAAAAGCCAAGTGATTTTATCCCAAAAAATCACTCACAAAAATATCCCAACTAGTTTTGAATTCGGTGCCTAATTACATCTAACCCAAGTGATTTTATTAGAAAAAATCACTCACAAAAACTCTCTTTTTTTTACAAGCATAATATGAATAAGGGATAGAAAATCTTTTTACAATTTTACTCAATCTCTCAGTAAATTTTCTCATAGAAAATACAATTCAATGAAGCACAATACCATATTTGAGAGTATTTTAATATCATAGATTTTTTCTTATTTTCACTTTCTCACTTCTTATTTTTCTCCAACTAAAATAATTCTTATATATTATAAAATTATATCCGTTTGCTTATATCCGTTGGAGGAGACGCATGTGGAGCATGAGCGCCAATTATTTTCAAATATGGGAGGCGGGGGATTGAAAATATAGATAACAGTCGCTTTTGATAAATAATAATTCAATTTGTTCAACCATTTCTTGTAAAAAACAAAGAATGCATAGTAACTTTTCTAATAAATATTTGAATGTACAGTGACTTCTCTATTAAAATATTTGAATGACAGTAAATTTTCTATTAAAATATTTGAATGCACAGTGATTTCTCTATTAAAATATTTGTATGCATTGTAAAATCTCTTTAAATAATATTTATATTAGATATGAAAATATATACCCCTTTTAAAATCTTTGTAATTATTGTAGAGATTTTAGATACACTAATCATCCCATGTGAGTATATCAAATTTGTCAAAAAAAAAAAAAAAAAAACTCACCAATATCATATTTGTCAAAAGAATACAACCAATCAATATCAAATTTGTCAAAAGATGAATAGTCACCAACTGTATTTTCCGAAACGTAAATAGTAAATTTTGTAAAATATTTTTGTAAAATCAGACCTTGCACAGTAATTTCGATTTAAATAATATTTATAACAAATACATCAAACATAATATATTTTAAACAGATAATATTTTGTGTTTATGAATGTAAAATATGTATATTAAAAAATCATAATTTATCTAATAATATTTTAGATATCATCAAAATTAAATCACATGATTAACCGTGATATTAGTTATAAGTTATTATAATGTTGGTTATGACATTATTTTAATTATACTTTATGTGGTGTTTTATTATGACTCATTGTTTATTTATTTTTTATTTTTTGTTTTTTAATTATGACTAAAATGAAATGTCATAATGTGCAGATAATGTGTACCATAACATGACTCAGTAATACCATACAAATCCAAATATATATATATATATATATAATTTTTGTATTGATCTACGTCATTTGCTGTATTAGGAAAAATACCAAATAAATAGAAAATTTTCAAAAATAATCGTAAATTAGTGAGAATGTAAACAAAATTTGTGTTATTCTGCATAATTCTCACTTGCGTGGGGACAAATATTTCACTTGATTTGTAATTATTTTTTTAATTATCATGTTTAAAATACGAATTATCACTTATGATTTTAGAAATTACATCTCGCTCCATAAAGTTTCTAATTTCATAACAAATGGCTCTTTATTAATAAATTATCAATTCAATTAATAATTTTTAATGATGTCAGAAAATTTTATTTCAACTAATAATTGAGGTAATTTTATTATGGGTAAGTTGTAATTTAACCGCTTGTGGTTTATCCAAAAAACACGGAGCCTCCCTATAGTTTCATTTGTAACACTTAAACCCCTTGGACTTCATATCATATTGTAATTTCTGACGCAACCGTTTGTTCAACAAAGAGTGTATTTGCACGACCATAAAACCAAAATTTTTCATTTTCAGCCACACTAGATAATTCCTTAACTTTTCTTCTTCCCATTTTTTTTTGAAAACCAGAGACGTTGGTTCTCTCTCTAAAATGATTCTCTATCTTTCTATCTCTCTCTTTAGCTTATCTCCCTCATTTCTCCATCTTTTCTTTTCATTTTTTTTTCATTATTCTTCTAAAATCTATATCTATCGTTCTCTTGACTCAAATAAAGTTAACACAGAAATTAAAGTTAATCTAGCCAAGCTCAACATCTCTCGCTTCTACTCCTCCATCTACCGTCATATTCTTCCCTTCACTTTTACCATACTGCACATATTACCACCATCTCCCTTCTTATCTTCTCTATGTCTTTCTCCCTTATTTCTTACAACACCCTGAGACCATCATCATTGAAACCATGGGCTCTCATAGTTGTCTCTCACATTCTCTCTCTACTTGGCAACCACCATCATCATTCATCTTCTCTTTATCATTATAGACACACATACATTATATACATAGGCATACCCAATTAATTAAGCCAATACCCAAATTGTAATAGTGGATACCACCATGGGTGCTGTGAGAGGAGTAGGTGGTGGGTGTTGATTGAGTGGAGGAGATGTGATAAGCTTGGTAGGTGTTTGTAGCTATGGATTGTTTGGGTCTAAGTTCTAGAGAGAGAGATGAGTGTTTCTTTGGGTCTAAATTCTAAAGAGAGAGAGATGAGTATTTGTTTGGGTCTAAATTCTAGAGAGAGGGAGAGAGAGATATGTATTTATTGATGGCATGAGAGCTGTGTGGTTTGCCATAGGATGAGAAAGAAATGAGTGAAGAAGAACAAGAACAAGAGAAAAAAAATATAGAAAAATTAAAGCAAAATGAGAGAGAATATTCTAATTTGTAATGGCATTAAAAGAAATTAGAGAAAGAAATAAGAGAAATTTACTTTTTACAACTTCTGTTACATCCATCTAAAATTGCACTCTGGTATGAAGTTTAGGGGATTCAAGTGTTACAAATGAAATTATAAGGGGTTCCGTATTTTTTGGGTAAACCACAGGGGGTTAAAGTATAATTTACCCTTTTATTATTATATAGTAGTTAGAAGTTTTGTTTTTTTCAGTTAGTTTAGTTAAATAAAAAATTCTGATAAGAAATATTTGTAATTTTGTAAATTATAAGGAATAATTTGTATTTAAAATAAATTTCATGAGGTATTTGTAATTAAAAAAAATAATTACAAATTATTGACAACGCAAGTGAGAAGTGTGCAATTCTGCACATTTTTGCATCAGTCGTGCTACATAACTCGAAACCAAGGCCCCCCTAATCCCCCGAAATCAAAACGACGCCGTTTCGGCGTTTTGGTTCAATCAGAAGAAGAAGCAGACGGGAAGAAGAAGAAGGGAAGAAGGGAAGAAGGAAAGAAGAAGAAGCAGAAGCAGAGGCAGACGGCGGCGGCAGACGGCGGACCGACGATCGGCGGAGCTGCGATGAACGGCGGAGCTACGACGATCCGACGCTCTGCGACGAACGGCGGAGCTGCGACGATCCGAAGCTCAGCCGGAATGCAGGGGCCATTTGTGTGTGTGTGTCTGCCTCTGCTTCTGCTTCTTCTTCTTCCCTTCTTCCCTTCTTCTTCTTCTTCTTCTTCCCTTCTTCTTCCCTGCGTTTTGAGCTCGAAAATGGCAGAAAAAAAAAGAAAAAAAAAAAAGAAAAAAACCTAATGCCCAAAACGACGTCGTTTTGGGCATTAGGGGGATTCGGGGAGACAAATTTTCGAGCTCTCAAGCTTTATTCTTTTTGCATAGTCCAATTGACTGAAACTTTTCTATTTTTTATTCATATAATATCTCTCCATTATTTAAAATGGAATCCCGTTAAGATGGTGCCAGTAGAAATTGGCAACTATTGAATACAAAAAATGACATATTAGTCATCGTCTCTCTATTATTGTGGGTGTTTGGGAAGCGAATTTTTTTTTGTAAGTTTTTTTAGTTGTAGGATATTATTGGAGGAAAATTTTTTTGTGTTTGAGAAGATAGTTATATTTTTTTGTGTTGGATGTGATGTTTGTGAAAAAAAAAAAGTGAAATGATTATAGAATTTGATGTGATATTTTGTTTGGATTTATTTTTTTTTAATTTTGTAAAACATTTATCTTGTAATGAAAAAAAATAAAAGAAAAAATCCAAAAAACAAGTTGCCAAACACCGCCATTATGACAATTTCCCAACCAGCATTCTCTTCTCTTCTATATAAATATATGCCAAACCAGTGAAGGAAAAACAAACACAGACCAAACAGCAAAGTTCTATAGGAAAAATAAAATGAAAAAAAAAGAAAGAAAAAGGAACAAAGATTAGAATCGAAGATATGGAATTGCTCTTCAACTCTGCTTTTTCTGTAGGGTTGCTCTTCTTAACTAGTTTCATCCTCTATCTCTTCAATAGATTTTGGGTGAGGCCTCAGAGGCTTCGATCAAAGCTTCGTACCCAAGGTCTGAGAGGTCCTTCACTTTCATTTCTTCTTGGTAACATTCCTGATTTCATCAAATTCCAACCCAAAGACATCAAAGCTCTTACTGAAGATGGTGAAGCCACACACGATTGGGCACGATTCACTTTCCCATTATTTGACCATTGGACTAAACAGTATGGTACGTATTATCCACTTGCAAAGCCCATTACTACTACACTTGTTCATGTAATTTCCAATCACAAATGTTGATTTGAAGTGCATTTTGACAGGTGAAAGATACAACTTTGCTTTGGGAACATATCAAGTGGTTTACATTACTGATCCACATTTGGCCAAGGAAATAAGCCTCTCCACATCACTCAAGTTGGGAAAGCCTTTTTTCCTACAAAAGAATTCAGAAACCTTGCTTGGTAAGGGCATAGTTACCTCAGATGGAGAGTTCTGGGCTCACCAAAGAAAAACCATAGCTCCTGAGTTCTATGCCGATAAAGTTAAGGTACTAATACAAATATACAATACTCACCACAGCTGTTACAATTTGAATTTGCAAACTATCTACTCTATAGAGAAATTGATCAAATAGGAAAAATATGATGCAGAATTTGGTGCACATAATGTTAGACTCTGCAAACAAACTAATCAACACATGGGAGACTGAAATAGAAAAACAAAGTGGGATAGCAAATATAAAGGTTGATGAGGATTTGCAGAGCTTTGCTTCTATTGTCATCTCTGAAACATTGTTTGGGCATAGCAATTCCAAAGTGATTAATGAATTGCAATCCAGGTTCAAGCGTCTCGAAAGGGCCATGAAAACTCCAATCCTAGTCGGCGGCATTCCTGGCTTGTGGTAGGTGTTTGAAGTTCTTTTTATTGTGTGTCATTTTGGATTTGTGAAGTAATTATTTTTAAGTATTTCTGCATTTGTTTTTCTTTAAATTATTTTTAAAAATGGTTGTTATTTAGGTACATTCCTACGACGAGCAATTTAGAGAAATGGAGATTGAAGAAAGAGATACATTCACGGATTATGAGTATCGTAAACGAGCATTCATCTAAGGTGGACATGCTACAAACGATCGTCAATGGAGCTAAGATGAGTGCTCCTAGACCAGCTGCAGTAGAACAACTCATAGTCGACAACTGTAAGAATGTTTACCTAGCAGGGCTTGAAACCACAGCAAACACTGCAGCCTGGACCTTGATGTTGCTTGCAACACATCCGGAATGGCAAGATCGTGTCCGTGCAGAGGTTGCTGAAGTTTGTGGTGAAAGCTTGCCAAATGCCAATATGCTTGGCAAAATGAAAGTGGTAAGTATGAGTCCACAAATTTTTGCATTAAAAATTTGTGGATGAGTTTTTTTCTCGTGCACAATCTGTTCATTAGCAAGATTTGTGAAAATTAATTGTATTTTCCTTTAATTTGAATTGTAGTTGACATCAGTGATTCAAGAAGCATTAAGACTCTACCCTCCAGTACCCTTTATAGCAAGAGAAACCCTAGAAGATATGAAGTTTGGAGACCTTGAAATTCCAAAAGGTGTTGGCATTTGGGTTGCTGTGATGCCGCTTCACCATGACCCTGAACTTTGGGATCCTGACCCAAGCAAATTTAACCCAGATAGGTTTGCTAATGGCGTAGGAAGTGCTTGCAAAATCCCTCAAGCATATATTCCTTTTGGTAATGGTCCCCATATCTGTGCTGGACAATTATTTGCGATGCTGGAGATAAAGGTCGTCCTAGCTATCATTCTCTCCAAATTTTCCTTTTCCCTTGATGCAAATTATGTCCACTCCCCAGTGATGGAGAACATTATACGACCAGGACATGGAGTGAACCTTATCATGCAGAAATTGACTAAGTGAATCTTTGAGAAATACTAAAGAATCATATCTAATGCTAAATAAAGGAATTGGGTGATTATGTGGCTTCATGTATAAATATTAGTTGTCGGGCACACAATGCATGAGCAAGTCGAGTTATTTAATAAAGTAAAAAAATGACTTTTAGTTCTTCCATTTTTGTAAAATTGTAATAAGCTTGAAAAAAATACATAACAATGAAGTGTTTGTGCAAAGAGTTGTTTTCTTTCATCATCTGTGTAGGTTAAGTTGCTTCCTGTTTTCGAGGTGTACCTCAAGTATTTGTCTTATGCTGTGTTGTAATATTCAATTTTTTTTTTTTTTTTTTTTTTTCATTTAAATTCAGTGACTTTCAAAATAAAATGTTTAACATTAAATTTTGGATGTGTAATGCAATCTTTTGTGTAGTACATATTTAAATTTATAAATGTAGCATGCACAATATCATATTTGAACCATGTATATTCTGAGCTTTGAGTACAAAATAAGATAAATACAGCTTCACTAGTTCCATTTTGGATAAATTACATTTTATTCCTTTTATGTTTAGTCACTTCCTCACTTTGACTATTCAAATTTCAAGTTTTTCCAAATTTATTTCTAAAGTAGGGGTGATCGTTAATCGGGTTGGGTCGGGTGGCATTCCATCCGTCATCTGTTCAAAATTAGGCAGATTGAAAAAAAATTAATCCACAGATGTGGATTGAGCAAGCCGTGCTAGTTGGCGGATGGATGCGATCGGTTTGGTAGTTTACACTTTACAAATTCTGAACATTTTTTTTTTAAATTATAATTCATAACTTTTACAATCTCCAAATAACTAGTAATGTGAAAAAAATATGCATTATTTGTCTATAATAGGCCATGGCACTATGCATGCATATTTTTAAGGCATTGTTTTCCATTTTCACAAAAATATATATTTTATTATTTCTATTCTAATTGTTAGTAGTTTTTTATTTTTTATTTTTGAATTTCATCTACGGGTGGATTGAGTTCATGCGAGTGCAGGATGGTTGATTTGCCATTTGAACCGTATTCACAAATTTTGAAATACTCCATCTGAATCCGTCTGCCAAAAGATACCCATCTGTCCAAAATCAATTTGGTTGGGTCGGTTTGGTTGGGTTGGATGGATCCATGATCACTCTTATTCTAAAATTAATTTATGTTAAAAAATAGACAGAAAAAGCCACGATAGCTGTCATGTAATATAAAAATATATATTATTATATTAGAATTTGAGTTTGTGTCAAAAAGGTAAATTATATATAATAAAATATTTTTATATCACGTGACAGCTAATATGTCATTTTTGTCTTAATTTTTAACATACGTTAGTTTTATGAGTAAACTGAGACAAACTTGAAACATGAAGAGTTAAAGTGAGGAAAAAAAAAAAATTTAAGAACCAAAATGAAGAAATGAACAAATATAAAAGGTAAAAAGTGTAATTTACCCTTCAATTTTTATGTACAAATGCTCAACCAAAAACCTTCAACGAATTAAATTATATATCACAAACTAATCAAAAAGCTATGTTTGTTGCTACCGGACTCTAAACTATCAATGGATTGGACTTGACCCAAATCTAATTGGCTGGAAAAATCCAAATCCATTAACAAATATCTAATCCAGCAATCCATTTACTCTAAAAATCCAACAGATCCGATTATAGAAGGACCGGAATAAATCACATCTGATCCAATATGATATTAGACCAGATTGGATTTTTGGATTTTTGATCTTTTCCAGTTACGTTTAACAAAAGAAAGGATTCAAATCCTTTAGGATGGAATGAATATTTCTATTTTATGATCAATAGTTATGAAAATTTTGTATTAATAATTTTTGTATTTTTATTTTTTTGTTATATATTATGAAATGATTGGTTTTACAATTTATAATTACAAGATAGTTATAAACTGTTAATTTTAAATTTTAAATATGCAAAATTTTATGGCATACACCCCTTTGGAATGTGTACCATATGCCTCTAGTTATGACCTTTGTAGTCTTTCACTACAACAAAAGTTGCTTATAACCACGTTTTTTAGACAACGTTTTTTTTTTTGAAAAACACTGTTGAAGAGGTAAAGTGAAATTAAAAGGCATGCATTGTCCTTTTATAAACATGCGTGCGACTTTGTAACGGTTCTTCGTCTTCCTCTGTCCCCATTTTTCTTTCCGTCATTCTGTTTTCTCTCTCCATTTCTCTCTCTATCATTTTCTCTCTCCGTCCTAGATCCAGGCTTTTCTCTGTCTCCTCATGTTCCTTGAGAGATTCACCAGGGTTGATGCCGATTACTCGTTCAGATCTAATTTTAAATCCATCGATTCTTGAATCGATTTGGTTGAAAATTCTTGACGGTTTTTTGTTTTTCTTGATTCTGATGATTTTGCAGAGGAAGATGGACCGGTTGAGTTGCACAAATCGGCGGGGTTACGAGACCGATGAGTGAAGAAGGATCAAGATCATCGAGATCGAGACTAATCGAGTCGGAGCAAGAGGAAACCAGCCGATTGAGTGAATACTGGGTTTCTGGTAATCGAGTTGCTACGTTAGCGATGGGATTCATCTAGGGTTTCGAGCTTGTTGAAGCTCCTTCTCTAGTTTGGTCCTCCCGTCACTACCATCTCTCAAGTCCGGTCCTCTCTCTCTCTTGTTTCATCAGATCTGGTCTTGTACACAGGACTCACTATATTCCTCGCTCTTCGATCTGGCCTCTCTTCAATTGAATTGTACTCTTTTTAATCTTTTCATTTGCTATTTTTGGTCTGCTCTTTTTTCAATAGAATCTCATCCACTTTGATCTTTTTGTTTTTCAATCTCACTATTTTCAATTTTTTTTATAGTGTTTCTGGTTTAGACCCGACCCATTTTGTATTTTGGACTCGGATTTCATAGCCTTGTATGGTTGTTAATGTCTTTTCCCTCTTATTCTGCCTTAAATTTGGCTTTGGGATTGTTTTGGTTGTGTTTGGAGCATGTTGGTCACTTGGTTTTCAAACCTTTTGTTGCCTAGATTTTTGGTCCTCCGCTTGAGCGACACTTCTTGTGTTCGAGCGGGCTTTGCAAATTCTCAGTACTTTTGTAGACTTGCAAAATACTGGAAGAGTGTATTCTACGCTCGAGCGGCGTTTCCTACACTCGAGCAGGTGGACGCTCGAGCGATGTTCTTCGTTTGCAAAACTTTTGAAAGTGTGCATTCTGCGCTCGAACGTCACTTCTTGCGTTCGAGCAGAACTATGTGTCTACCGCTCGAGCGTCACTTCTTGCGCTTGAGTGGACTGCGTATATATCAGTCCGTGAAGACGACTTTTTTCTTCACTTTTTCATTCCTCTCTCTCTCTCTAAAACTCTCCAAAACCCTAGATCTTGGGTTTCTCTCTCTAAAACTCATCTTTTCTCTACTATTTCACCTAGATCTATTGGGTTTTCACCCTAGTGCCTTTGAGAAAAAGGTAGAGCACGTCATGGATTCTCTTTTCATCTGAACAAAAGTGGGTTTCGCTGTTTTTGGAGTTTCACCCTTGCTTTGCTCATCTTCCCTTCTTGAGGTAGGGATTTTCTACACTTTCATATGGTTTTTAGCTTAGTTATTTGTTGTTGTGTAACAATGGTGGGAGTTGGGAGTGTTTTGGGCGAACCTAGGGTTTGGGTTCAAGTTAAAAGAGGAGTTTTTAAGTAAATGTGATATAAATGGTTATGGGGTTTGAATATGAGGTTGGCTTGTGTCAAAATTGTTGATTTTGGCATTTGGGTTAATATTTGAGAAAATGTGAGTTTGCCCTAAAATAGTTCAAATATTTATTTTGTATAAATAAATGAAACTGGTGTGGTAAAGATGAAATTAGATGAACATTGAAATAAACGGTGGAGTTGGAAAAATATATCACCTCACACCCATGGAAATTTGAATAAATTATCTGTCTTGAGATTGAATATCTGTTTAGAAATATCTCTATTGGGCTATTGGTGGTGGATAGTTATGATTGTTGTAAAAATTGCATGATGATTAGGTGAATTGAAACTAATCTCTTGTTGAATGTCATTGAATATGACTAAGTTTCAAATATATTGTATATGTATGATTGTTTGGAAGAAGAAAGAGGATGTACTCCATTATTTGGGAGGAGATAGGAGATGGATTTCATTGAACTAAGTTGGCCTGCGTGTCCTGAGTGAAAGTCCCAAAACCGCGCATATACATGGGTGCCGATTCCCGCGGACGAAATTTCCTTAAAATGACAAATTGAAGTATTTGTATGATAGTTGTGTTGATTTGAGAACCACTAAGTTGTAGTCTCAGTTGGGTTGTCTGGAAGATAATAAAATTTGCTCATGAATTGAGATGAAGTGATTTACTTGAAATGAATTGAAGGAAAATGGATTGAGATATAAATTTGGTACCTTATGGTCATGTAGAATATGAATGTTTTGGCATAGGCATTGTATATGCACATTATACCTATATCTTTGTTAAAATTCGTATATTGTGTTAGACTGTTTCTATTGGGTTTTGGCTCACCCTATTTGGGAAAAAAACCATTTTCAGGTGTTGATGATATGTCTCTGCCAAGGCAATAGCTTGGAGAGACATTTGGAAGCAAGAGCTTATTTCTTTTGTTGTATTCTTTTGTATAGCCAATGACTTTAACTGTATTGAGCTAGGCTCACTTTTGTTGTAACCGAGCAACAACTTGGAAAGATGTAAGCCTATAGGGCATATGATTACCTATTTAATTTTCAATTCTCTTACCATTGTAACACATACTGTAGATTTAGGATGAACAGTTTGTAAACGTATATCGCATATGTTATCTTTTGTATACGAACTCTGATGAATGAAAGCACATTATATTTGCTATCCTTCTGCTTATGGGTTATACTTATTGTATTATTTTGGAGGCGTTACATTTTTCAATCTATGTTTGTATATTGATAGAACATAATTTTATGTATTTCTAATGAACATAGATAATTAGACTATGTTATTTCTTTTTGTCTTGAAGGAAGAACACTAGAATCCTTAATTTTTTTTTTTTTTTACTATAATGCAATGTTGGTTGTAGGCATTGGGTTCAGGATAAATGGGTTTGTGTTTGATTCATGGTCCAAGCATCATAGTTTTTATGTTGCTGCGGTTTTATGGTGGAAGTTTGGTGTATAAACAATATTGTTCTTGATGTAGTTGTTCTCAACTCTGTCAAACTTCCTTTCATTTTTTTTTTCTTGCATTTCTTCTTCCTATGTCATATGACCTTGGTCTTCAAGTTGAGAACATAAAAATCATTTGTAGTGTTTGATTGATCTTTTTTAGCAAGCATGTCTCTTCAGTTGATGAAGATTGAAACTCAATCTGAACCATTTCCAATTGATTATATGGATTCATTTAATTATTTATTTATTTTTTACTCCTAATCATCTGCTTACTTATATGTGTATATTTTGTTTTTGTGGATGATCACAGATGCGGACATTCTTTTTGTTACAACTGCAGATCTCCTCTAATAGCCCACTGTAGTAAATGTAAGCATTAAGTCCTCATAGATGCCAGCCTTTTTGCTCTTCTACTGCAAGTTAAAATGTAGAAAAGTAGTGCATGATATGGTGCGTAGAGAATGGAAATATTATTATTTAGGTGTATATATGGAGTCATTGGAAAACAAATCAGGATGTGAAAGTATATTTCAAATTGAAGCGTTGTCTTGAATTGTTTCAACTTTCAATTGAAATGTAAATGGAAATATATTATAGAGTTGAATTTTGTTTGTGTGTGAAATATTTCAATCTATGCAAGTTCAAGTTTTTATTTATCTCTGGTATGATGCGAATCAGAGAGAGCTCTATTTTGGCTGTTACTGTATTCATTAACTTGGTTTGGCAGTAGCCTGTATTTTCATTTTCCCTTGTGCTATCAGAAAGGAATCACTCCATTTATAGTTCTTTGACATGTATAACTTATAAAAACACAATTGTTTTTGAATAAGATCATAGTAACTGTTTGTGCTCTTTGCATGAAACTAATCATAAATTCATCATTTTGAAGGCAGATGTATCATCATCACCATCATCAAGGAAAGAACATCCACCCCTCCTCAAGAGGAGAAAGGCATTTGTTCCTGCAAGGAGGGAATGGTGCAAGAGATTCTGGACTTGTACTTTCAACCGATGCAAAGCCTAGACTGAAATGGACACAAGACCTCCATGAGCGGTTCATAGAAGCAGTAAATCAGCTTGGAGGAGCAGGCAGTGAGTGCATACAACATAATAAGTTTAAGAAGAAACCAAAGGAAATATCTAATGCTCAACTAATTGAAATATCTATTCTTTGTTACAGAGGCTACTCCAAAAACAGTTTTGAAACTTATGGGGGTTCCGGGACTGACATTATACCACTTAAAGAGCCATCTTTAGGTGAATATTTTAGGCCAACCATAGTTACTTGAAAAAGTCTCTGAAGTCTCAGATTTTTATTTTTATTTTTATTTTTATTTTTATTTTTTAGGGGATTGTCATATTCATATACGTGTATATAAGCACACAGATTAAGAATAACTCCTCCAATTTTGGTTTGGCAGAAATACATGCTCAATAAGAATCTCCATGGGCACTCTAATATTGGAACAAACAAAATTGGTAAGAAGTTCAACAATTATGGAGTATAAATTATTTTGAGCTACACCAACTACTGGGAATGGAATAGCTTACAGAATTTAAGAATGGTTGTAGTGGCAGGAGAAAGGATGTCTGAGGCAAATGGAACTCATATGAGTAATTCAAGCATTGGAACCCAAACAAATAAGTAGGATCTCAAAACCCATTTCATGTTCATTATGTTCCTTTATCCATTCTTTTATTTTCTAAAAATTACTTGAACTGATACTTTAATTATGAAACCTTTTATTTAGAAGCTTACATATAAGCGAAGCAATACAGATGCAAATTGAAGTGCATACAAGGCTACATGAATAGCTTGAGGTACAAAACACTGAGAAATTTCCTGTGTGTACAATTATAGGAAGCCTTTCTTCAATGCTATAATAAAAAAATTCAGCACCAATTCAAGATAAATCTAGATGTCACTTACTTTAATCTAGAAGACATTACATGAAATGGGAAGAAAGAAATAGACAACAAACAAGTTAACTAATTATACAGATGCATAGCTATATTACCTTTAATCAAGAAAGAATATTAAAACATATTTATCAGATATTAACATATGATGTGTGCACAATATTCTTCTTACATATATGCAATTTACAAAGAGAAAGTTCAAGTATATCTAAACACAATGCTTCAAATTGACAACTATGATATAAAGTGCATCTCATCATTTTTAGAGACAGAACATATCACATGCAACTTTATTATAAAGCAACTGCTATGTTACTGTAGACGTCCCCCGAACGCCCCGGGAGGGTTAAGTCCCGTTCCGTTCCTATTGGGGTCACTACAGTTCAAGGACTCAAATGTCACGGTTCTTAATCTTGAACCAAAGAGTCCAAATCCGGCAAATCGATTTTGAAAACAGATTTTTTGAAAAGTGCCAAACATGGACTGCTTTGCCAGATACAGAGTCGCCACCTAAATGTTTTTTTAATGGGAAATTTAGGAAACCCTGACTCGGTGCCGAAGGCTACGTGTCCGTCATCACCAAAGTTGCCTCGGCTCAGGAACTTGGGTACGATTGGGGAAGGTCACTTCGTGAGCACCCCCGCTCGCCCGGTCAAAGACCGGCCTATACTAACCATGATATCTTGTTTTGAAAACATTGTGCGTTCTTATTCCGGTTATTAGCCTAGATTCACTATGTGATGCGCACAGCATACAAGTATAGACCGGGTCGCCTGAATTGGAACAAAACATTTCATGTTTGTTTTTGAAAGATGGTTTGCTACCCGCAGGTAGGCTTAAAATGCAGATTTTGCCACCCTCGGGTGGGCTTAGAAAACATGATTTTGCCACTGTCTAGTGGGCTTAAAACAAACAATCAATGCATTGTCCCAATTCAAATAACCCAACCTTCACCCACAGGCATTCAGGCAGTTATATCACATAAGCAAATAGCCTCATGGCAAGCATGCTATCATGGCAGTCACTCACACGCATGCAAGGATGCTAAAGCATAAAAAAACTCACCGAGTACTCCAAGCCAAAACAGAGAAGCTAATTAGAAATCCATGCATGATCCTAAATATACAGAAATGCCTAATGCAATCACATACAAAAATGCAACTAATGCAGGCTCGGCTATTCTAAACATGGCATGTGGAATGCTACAACTAACACGTATTCAATTTGGAATTGAAATACAAATGCAGTTTGTATGATGCGCCGAGCCCGGTGCATGCAAGACAGATGAATGAATGCAAACATGCTATCATACTGTATGCTAATTGAAACATGCCCTAATCTAACCATCATAAGCAGGTAAATAAAAGGGAAGAAAGACGTGGGATTGGAAGACATACATCACACTCACCCACACTTATTACAATTTTGCCCTCGCACAGAGGGTCCGAATAAATATACAGTCCCGAATAAAAGAATAGTACAGTCCAAATAATACAGTCCAAATAATGTACAAATTCCTAATTAATTAACAAATCAACTAAGAAAGCTGTAAAACTGGTATGCAAGCCAGGGACTGCCTTGATTCCGCTCCGGGTGATGAATGATGCATGTTCGGGTCGCCTTTGTGCGGAAATCCATGACGATGCCCCAATTAGCCTCTATTTGCACCTGTTCTTGAAATGCGTGCCAAACTTCGAAAAGTTGCTCATTCTTCATTTTGCTGCAACAGAGAGCAGGAAAGGGGCATAGCAATGTATTTTCACAAATGTATGCATGCCTCGATCCTCGTGCCACCAATCACGCATATCGATGCATGATGGCCGAGGAGCTGAATTGCACAACTCGATATGGAATGAATGCACATGAAAACTTAACAAAACCTAACTTCATCATGGGTAATCCGGAGTGTCGGTGACTGGGGAATTGAGATACGTTCAGTCACTCGGAGTACGAAACGCCCCTCGTTTCCCGTGCTCGGGCTAACTCTTATCCCGAACACGATGTAATATGCATGATATGCATGAAATGCAACTAAGATACAACCTAACATGCAAAATGTTATGGAATGGCATACACGATGCACGAGGTAACATGGCATACACAATGCGCTAACATACATCCTAGCATACACAATGCTATGAAATGGAATGGCATACACAATGCAATATGGACTTACACCAACACAAGTTGACCTCAGTCACACTCACATAGGAGGCCATAAGATGAAAATGAGATAACTCGGGATACGTGCACACGTGCACGCAAACCGAGGACCGACCCTAAGGCACGGAAATGCCACTCTAACAAGACATGGCAAGACATGGGATATGATATGCAAACATGCAAAAATCAGAGGTGAAATGAGATGCAAAACGGCCTCGACACCCGGTAAAATGAAACCCGATGCATGAAACGAGTCCCGAAACACGGGTTTTGGCGCATGAAATGGCCTATAACTATACAATGCATACATAATTTAAATATGAAATGAAAATACAGAAGCAAGGCAGCCCCGAGACAAGCATTTTTACAGTTTAGAGTGAGGCCAAACAGTGAGCACAAGTGGGACTAAATTAGCATACAAAAATGGCTCCGCAAGGGAGGTAATGAAGCAAGTCACAAATTCTGGCCCCAAACAGAGGAGGGGCCTTCTACAATATTGAAGAGGAGCCAAAAATATGATGTATTACAGTTTATGACAAACCCCAAAAACAGATACAAGTATGCTCAAAATGAAATGCAAAATAAGAGCCAAAGTGGAGATAAAGAAGCAACTGATGCATGCTGGTCTCAAACAGGTAAGGGCCCTTTAACAATGTTGAAGAGGGGCCCCAAATATGACCTTTTACAGTTTAGTGCCAGACCCAAAACAGTATACAATTATGCTCAAAATGCTATGCAAAAATGAGGCCAAAAAGGGAGTTACAACGCAAAGTATACAAAATATGCCCCAAACAGCAATAGACCCTTGATGAAACATGGAGAGAGAGTCAAAACAAGGCCATTTTCAGTTCGGACCAAGGTCTACAAACAGAAGCTCAATAAGCTAATAAATCATGCAAAAATAGGGACCAAAGATGGGTACAATGGCAAGTGGTACATGGAGGTCCCAAACAGTGGTGAGCCCTTCTTCAATCTTGAAGAAGGGCTCAAAATAAGCTCACTTACATTTTATGACATGCCTCGAAACAGATTACATATAGGCCAAAATAACTATGCAAGAAATTGGCATACAAGATGGATAATGAAGCAAGTGCAAGATGGGGGTCCCAAACAGGGTAAGACCCTTAATGAAACAGCAAAAAGAGCTTAAAAAAAATGATATTTCCAGTTATGGCCGGAGCTCAAAACAGTAAGCAAAGAGGGCTAAGAAAACTTGCAAAAATGAGCTAAAAAAAAGGGGAAATGATGCTTACCCTTGAAGACTAAGCCTTTGCTACCTCTTGGACCAAGAAAAGCTGCCACCTAGCCTCTGAGAAGACCTCCAAGCTGCTGGAAATGGAAGTGGTAGTGTAGTGCTAGGTGGTGGTATGAAAAAGGGGTAGAACTTGGATGTTTTTGAGCTTGGAAGTGGGAGATGAATGGAGATATGTATGCAAGGCTTCAAGACAAATTTTCCAACCCTTTTCACCAGTGCTGGAGGCTGGTTATATGGACCAAGGAGGGGAAGAAAAGGAGCGAAAAAAAGAGGGGAAAACAAGCCAAGTTTCCCCCCAAAAGTTGTCCCCCCCGGATACAGATTTTTTGGGGGAAAAAAGTATATAGCTGTAATGTACTCACCCTGAGGAGCAAGGCCAGCCAGGTTTTTTAGCTGCAGGTGGCCGGCCGGCCACCCCCCATGGCCGGCCGGCCAAGGGTCAAAAGTGGCAAGGTGAAATAATGGCCGGCCACCACAAATTGGTGTCCTCCTAGATGCCCTCAACACAGCCCTGTGGTCCAAAATTGGAGGAAGTGAAACAGGAGAGAGAACAAGCCATTTTTCAAAGGGGTTCAAAAGTTCAGGTGGAATTACTGGCCGGCCATGTGATATTTGTGTCCTCCCAGGTGTGTACATCACAAATATAGGGTTTAGGGGGCAAGAAAATGGCCCAAGGGTGGTCAACATTGGCTTTGAAATGAGAAAAACGGGCGTCGGAGGGCGAAAATGGAATATAACTGGTTGCTGGAACAATTATTGGCCTCCCACCCTTCCACGACCTTCCTAGTGATGAAACAGAGGTCCTTGCCAAAAATGAACGAAAACCGATGCAAAATGAAGGTTCGGGGGCCGAAACGCGCAGTCCGAGGCCCCGAAAACCGACTGTTAAGCACCGGGAGTGGTATTCGACCCCGAAGTTGGTCTCTCGGACCTCAGTGTCCCTTAAAAGGGAGTAAATAAGATGCATGCCAAAAACCGGAGCAAACGGAGGTGGTTAGGCGGTCCCGAACCGAGGCACACGGCCTGACGGCTCCGAAAACCGGGAACCGGGCTCCGAAATGGGCAAAATGGCCTACGGCCACGAAATGTAGCCCGCGGCCACTGAGAGATGGTCTATGAAACCTCTCCCTCCCTTCAGGAGAGAAACAGAGAGAAAACCGAGTCTGGTTCGCAAACCGAGGCAAGGCACAGAAAAGCCCAGAAGTTCGGAGACAGGGCTCACGGCCGAGACTCTGAACTCTGGACGAGCACGATATGCAACATCACCAAGCGCTCCATCGGTGATGTCTGAGTCTTAAGGTCGGTCAAAAATGGGGTGTCTACAGTTGCCCTCTTTGACAGAACTCGGAAGTCACAAGTGATGGGAGTGAATGTCAAAGCCCAGAGACGACCCATTTTTGACAAGGCCGAAGACTTAGACAATCATACAAGATGAACAGAGATATGCCCGCAGGCGTGCCCGCAGGCAAGGGGGCAAAATGCAAAGCGATATGCACAGAGCCAGATGTAACTTAATGATCATGCAAATGCAGCAAGCTGTAATGAAGCAAGTATTCGCAAATAGATGCAACAGTTTTAAGCAAGAATGCGAAGCAACAACTACATTTCATGCAGTTAAGAATGCGGAGAATTTTCAACTCTCGTCACGTCTCACACAGAGAAGATACGATAACTGCGCGATTCGTGGTCATACCAGCTTCAAATGAACCGTACATACAATATCGTGCCTGCGAAAGAAGAGAAACTCAACAAGCACAACATGTTTAGCAAGATATTCCAATGTGATATCGAAAGTTCGACAAAAGCGGTGTCGGTGGGTGAATGCATCGCAGTGCGAGAAAGGAGCGTGCATGATAACGCAAGCTTAAACACAGAGGCATGGTAATATCAAGAAAACATGCATGACAATGCAAGTATGTTCATGAGAATGCAAGTTATGTGCATGATAATGCAAAACGAGCATAAATTAGGGTGCACGTTTGTTACGAAACAACGAGCAAGGAAACGCGCGTTTCGGCGAAGGCGACTCGATCGTGGCCTCTGGTTCACCCCCGGAGGGGTTACAACATGTTTTGGAAAGGATACACTTTGATTTTGATGAATAATGATGAGTCACATGTCAGAAGTTGAAGCTGAAGTTCCGGCGGAGCAGTTTCGCGACAGGACGTGCACTTCTCTTCTACTTTTTCAGGTCCCGGGAACTCCAATCTTCCTCAAAATTTGCAGAGAGCTAGGTGGGCATGTGGGGAACACCACCGGCCAGTTTTATTCCCCATTGGAGGCCACCGGCCATTTTTCAAAAAGAGAATGGCCGGCCAGCCAGAAAAGGTGGCCGGCCGGCCACCTGCCCAAATCCGCGGGCACTTTTGTCTTTTCACCCTCTTTTCTTTAAATACATTCACCCAAACACTTTGAGCTCATAACTTCAGGTCCGAAATCATCTTCTCCTCCCTCCCAAACCATTTTCCTCTCCAGATCTGAGCTTTATACGTGTTTTCCAACCCCCCACGCAAGTTGTTTTCGCGAAAACTTTCAGTTTTAAACACTTTGAACCGATTAAGTTTTGATTTCGGGGCTTCTTTTCTCATTTTCGCCATTGAGGTAAGTTTGTCTCAATATTTGGAAGATTTTCTTGGGGTTGACTTTTTTGACTTTTTCATTTCCCGAGAGTTGACTTTTGTTGACTTTTTCCAATTTTGGCTCATTTTGGCTCATTTTTTGCTCCTTTTTGAAATGGCCGGTCATTTTCCTCACGGCGGAGGTCCTTCGGGTGCCGGGGATGATTTTGATGTCATGACTCTGCCTCCGAGGGTTCGACCCTTCATTCCCGAGAGGTACGCCCCGCCGGCACACGTTCTTCTACGGGCCGTTTTTCGTCACTTCACTGACTTTAATGAGCGAGCACCCGGAGATCTGCTTCTGCGGGAGCCAGAGTATCACCTCTCCCACGAGGCACGAGAGGTATTTACTTCGCTTTTTACCTGTTCTGCAACATATTCTGTGTTTTTCATGCACTTCGTGTCCTTGCCATGTTTGCCTACTTAGTAAGCAGCTTATTTAGAATGTTTAGTTCATGACACAGCATCCTGTTTGCATTCTGAACACACAGTTCAATCACTTGAATTTCTGAACACTAGGCCCATAAATTGATGTGGACGCACGGCACACACTGGTAGGGAATTGAACACACGGCCCAATACTTGAATTCTGAGATGAAAACACACAGCCCATTCTTTGATGTCGAACACACAGTTCATTGTTGAGGTGAACACACGGCACACACTGATTGAGAGTTGAACACGCAGCCCAAACATTTGAGATGAACACGCAGCCCATATATTTGATGTCGAACACACAGTTCGTCTTTGAGGTGAACACACGGCACACACTGATGTAGAGTAGAACACATAGCCCTAACTCGGATCTTCTGAACACACAGCCCAAATTGAAGGTGAACACGCAGCACACACTGATTGAGAGTAGAACACGCAGCCCTAACTCGGATTTTCTGAACACACAGCCCAAATTGAAGGTGAACACGCAACACACACTGATTGAGAGTAGAACACGCAGCCCTAACTCGGATTTTCTGAACACACAGCCCAAATTGAAGGTGAACACGCAGCACACACTGATGTAGAGTAGAACACGCAGCCCTAACTCGGATTTTTTGAACACACAGCCCAAAGAATTGAAGTGAAAACGCAGCACACACTGATGTAGAGTAGAACACACAGCCCTAACTCGGATTTTCTGAACACACAGCCCAAATTGAAGGTGAACACGCAGCACACTGATTGAGAGTAGAACACGTAGCCCTAACCGGATTTTCTGAACACACAGCCCAAATGAAGGTGAACACGCAGCACACACTGATGAGAGTAGAACACGAGCCCTAACTCGGATTTTCTGAACACACAGCCCAAATTGAGGTGAACACGCAGCACACCTGATTGAGAGAGTAGAACACGCAGCCCTAACTCGGATTTTCTGAACACAGCCCAAATTGAAGGTGAACAGGCAGCACACACTGATGTAGAGTAGAAACACCAGCCCTAACTCGGATTTTTTGAACACACAGCCCAAATTGAAGGTGAACACGCAGCACACACTGATGTAGAGTAGAACACACAACCCTAACTCGGATTTTTTGAACACACAGCCCAATTGAAGGTGAACACAGCAGCACCCACTGATTTGAGAGTAGAACACGCAGCCCTAACTCGGATTTTCTGAACACACAGCCCAACTTGAAGGTGAACACGCAGCACACACTGATGTAGAGTAGAACACACAGCCCTAACGCGGATTTTTTGAACACACAGCCCAAATTGAAGGTGAACACGCAGCACACACTGATGTAGAGTAGAACACACAGCCCAAACTCGGATTTTCTGAACGCACAGCCCAGATTGAAGGTGAACACGCAACACACACTGATTGAGAGTAGAACACGCAGCCCTAACTCGGATTTTCTGAACACACAGCCCAAATTGAAGGTGAACACGCAGCACACACTGATTGAGAGTAGAACACGCAGCCCTAACTCGGATTTTCTGAACACACAGCCCAAATTGAAGGTGAACACGCAGCACACACTGATTGAGAGTAGAACACGTAGCCCTAACTCGGATTTTCTGAACACACAGCCCAAATTGAAGGTGAACACGCAGCACACACTGATGTAGAGTAGAACACACAGCCCTAACTCGGATTTTCTGAACACACAGCCCAAATTGAAGGTGAACACGCAGGACACACTGATGTAGAGTAGAACACACAGCCCTAACTCGGATTGTCTGAACACACAGCCCAAATTGAAGGTGAACACGCAGCACACACTGATTGAGAGTAGAACACGCAGCCCTAACTCGGATTTTCTGAACACATAGCCCAAATTGAAGGTGAACACGTAGCACATACTGATGTAGAGTAGAACACACAGCCCTAACTCGGATTTTCTGAACACACAGCCCAAATTGAAGGTGAACACGCAGCACACACTTATTGAGAGTAGAACACGCAGCCCTAACTCGGATTTTCTGAACAAACAGCCCAAATTGAAGGTGAACACGCAGCACACACTGATGTAGAGTAGAACACGCAGCCCTAACTCGGATTTTCTGAACACACAGCCCAAATTGAAGGTGAACACGCAGCACGCACTGATGTAGAGTAGAACACACGGCCCTAACTCGAATTTTCTGAACACACAGCCCAAATTGAAGGTGAACACGCAGCGCACACTGATTGAGAGTAGAACACGCAGCCCTAACTCGGATTTTCTGAACACACAGCCCAAATTGAAGGTGAACACGCAGCACACACTGATTGAGAGTAGAACACGCAGCCCTAACTCGGATTTTCTGAACACACAGCCCAAATTGAAGGTGAACATGCAGCACACACTGATTGAGAGTAGAACACGCAGCCCTAACTCGGATTTTCTGAACACACAGCCCAAATTGAAGGTGAACACGCAGCACACACTGATGTAGAGTAGAATACACAGCCCTAACTTGGATTTTCTGAACACACAGCCCAAATTGAAGGTGAACACGCAGCACACACTGATGTAGAGTAGAACACACAGCCCTAACTTGGATTTTCTGAACACACAGCCCAAATTGAAGGTGAACACGCAGCACACACTGATTGAGAGTAGAACACACAGCCCTAACTCAGATTTTCTAAACACACAGCCCAAATTGAAGGTGAACACGCAGCACACACTGATTGAGAGTAGAACACGCAGCCCTAACTCGGATTTTCTGAACACACAGCCCAAATTGAAGGTGAACACGCAGCCCACACTGATGTAGAGTAGAACACACAGCCCTAACTCGAATCTTCTTAACACACAGCCCAAATTGAAGGTGAACACGCAGCACACACTGATGTAGAGTAGAACACACACCCCTAACTCGGATCTTCTGAACACACAGCCCACTCACATACTGTACTTGCATCTGATTTTCATATTTGAACTGATGTATTGAACTCTTCACTTTTAGATGCCTCCTGTATATGCTCCGCCGCGGGCCGGGCCACCCGGGCCTTCTCAGGGAGGTCGATCGTCTGGATCTTTTCGAGGCGCTGGGCCATCTGGGCCCTTTCGAGGAGCTGGGCCATCCAGGCCGTTCCGAGGAGCTCGAAGTGGGTCCTTTCACAGACGCAGGGCACATATTATAGAGGCGGTGCCCGATGAGGATGAGGAGGAGGAGGTCGCAGACCGTCAGTCGGAGACATCCGCTGAGGAGGGGGATTCCGGTCTTGGTTCCGGGAGTGGAGGCGAGGCTGAGGGGGATCCTGAGGGTGACAGCTCCGACCTGGATGGTGATGGTGGCGCAGAGGTTGCCTCGCAGAAGAGGATGAAGAGGGCCCCTCATACCCGCTCCCGAGGGTATTGATGCTGGTGTTTCCTGCTTTATTTTCCTTTTTGCTAGTAGTTTGTAGCACTTTGCATATTGTGAGGCAGTTTTATTTTCTGTAAAACTTGTACCTTTATTTGTAAAAGGAAATATGATGGGGTGAAATAGCTTTTGAAAAAGTGTTGTATTTTTATGCTCTCAGCATCGCATCGCATCATTTTGCACAAAAATGGGATTGAATGGAAATGTGCACTGTGTATTTACCGGGTCAGGTAATGAACCGACGCAACAAATCAAACAACTCGACTCACTAAGAAATAACAGAATCTTAGCAAGTTTACAACTCGATAAGCAAAATACAACAATGTTAATGACTCGATAAACAAGACTTAACAAAATTGCGTAAACAAAGAGTAACAACTCAAAACACAAAATATGACAGCTCGACAAAACTTACAACTCGATAAACAAAACGACAACTCGATAAGCAAAAATTACAACTTGATAAACAAAATAAAGCGTACTTCGGACGGTCTGGCAGCAGAACGCATCCGAAACAGAGGGGAATGGAGGCCTTCGATGCACTCGATGCTTGGAAATGCCTGGAACTTTCCTCTAGAGGGCAAAACAGGATCAAAGGCATACATTGGAGCATGGCCGGCCACTTTATGGAGCCGGCCGGCCAGTTTTTTGTGTCTGAGGGGAGAAATGTGGCCGGCCAGCTAGAAAAGGTGGCCGGCCGGCCACTTATTTCAGCAGCCGTCGAATTTTTGACACGTGTCCCCTGAATAGTGTCCCATCCTCTATAAAAGCTCCAACCTCGGGACTCATTCATTTCATCACTGCTTTGCACAAAAAATGGAGGCATTTCTCACAGAAAATCTCACATCTTGGATCTCTTCTCTAGATGGCTCGGAAAAGTTGAATTTCCGAGGTTTCGGCTTGAATGCACTATTCCCACTGAGCCGCACTCCGTTGCACTTTCCCTTCCTTCATGCCGCGGCGAGGTTTTGGAACCCAGTGACGCATGTTTTCAGCTTCGGTGGGCAAGAGGTATGTCCAACTTTCGAAGATTTTCAGGTTTTGATGGAATCTGAACGCTGTGAAGAAATTCTGCCTCAATTTCGCTTTGGCCACGCCCAAGCTTTAGGGAAATGTGTGGGCTCACCATGCATGATGCTCGGTCTCTGCTCTGCAACGGGGAACTGGACGTTCTCGGCTTGATCCATCGCTTTTCTGATGCTGGCGACCGCGGCAACCATTATTGGCAAGGATTTCGGCAACACGCCCTTTGCTTGTGTATGCTATCCCACTTTCTGCTCACTTCAGGACTTGGTGGATCTAGCATCCGTCTGGTTGAAGTTACTCACGGCTTGAGAGAAGGAAAGAGCTGTATCGCTATGACACTGGCCGAGACGCTGATGGGTTTGGATGCTTTCTATCACCGGGAGACGACCAGATTTGCAGGGAGTCTACTATTGCTATAGGTAATGTTTCCCACCCAATCTCGCATATATATTTGCTCACATCACTCGGCCCTCAGACTCGGTTTTTCTCACAAAACCCTTTTCTTACTTTTCTCTCATCGCACGTCTCTCTATTCTTTATTCTCTCATTTTTCATCCCTCCCCAGGTATGGTTGATGGATAAATTGCAGGTTGTGGACTCTTGTCCAGCCTACTCAGCCCGCGGCTACTTCTTTCCAACGCTTAGTTGATGCCCCTGATGAAAGGTGGTGGTTCGACTGGATGTGCAACTTGTCTGCAGATCACATTGCTTGGCGCTGCCCTTGGCTCTCCCAGCAATGGGTTATAGCATGTCCCGGCTGATCGGGATTCAGTTGATTGGTCTGACCCACTGTGTATTCTGCTTTCCGTTCGGTTCCTGTGTCAGTTCGGTCATGATCAGACTTGCCCACCAGAGGGAATTGAGTATCTGGCTGCTTTCCCGGTCCGAGGCGCACAACTTGCCCGGTATGCCACGGCATGGAGGACTAGAGAACTCCTGGCCCCCGCCCCTACTTTCAACTGCACTTTGTCTAACGAGTGTTGGGATTGGCTCAATGAGGAGGCACAGACCGGGCCCAGCTTGGCATCAGAGGCTTCGACTAGCTCTGGGAGGGGGCGCAGGGACACCTGACTTGACTATGCCCCAGATTTATTGCTTTATTAGTACTTTCAAGTTTTCATTATGAGTGTAATAAAAAGCAACTTCAATTGTATCAAGAGCAGGAGAACTCTGTTTTGAAATCAATGAAATTGAAGGTGTGTGGTACTAAAAATTTTCCGCTTTGGTCCAAAAATGGTCTTAGTTGTGAAAAAGATTAATTTGAACAAAGTCAACTTTTTATTAAAACTTTTCAAAACTATTTTCGATATGGATCAGAACTGGACACGCCTGAGATCTGTCACTGAGATGCACAACCCCGGATCCTAGCAACTGGAAAGTTGCCCTAGTTTGGATGGCGCCGCGGCACTGTGTAGCAACGGAAAGTTGCCCCTAGTCTGAATAGCACTATACCGGAGATCACGATAATGCTGATGAACAAAGATGACTGAGATGATCAAAATGGACAAAGTTGATCGGGGAAAAGGTTGTGGC
>JAPPVO010000016.1:136534437-136770977 GCA_030407325.1 Camellia japonica | reverse complement strand
TGTGTCGTGCCTTCTCCATTACGCTTAAGGGATCGGCACGACTCTAGTTTAGTCAGCTCTAGCCAGACTCTGTTACTTCTTTTAACCAGCTTAGCGAATCCTTCTTGAGTCATTTCATTGGCGCTCAGCATCAATGATGCCTAGCGACTTAGCTACTAAATATTCGACAAACGGAAGGGGAGTCACTATGTAGTTTTGTCACTCGCTTTAATTAAGAAGCTTTATAGGTTAAGGAGAACGATGACAAGGTCATTTTAACATCCTTTATGGCAGGTTTGCGACCGTTTGATTTCCTTTTTTCCCTTTCCAAAAACCTTTCGACCACCATTACCATCCTTCTTGCGAAAGCCCAGAAGTACATGAACACTGAAGATTCCTTGGCAGCTCACCAAGATTCTACATCTAAGCCCCTCACAATTCAAAGAAAAGAGAAAAGAACCCGAGCCTAGACACTCCCAATACAGTCACTGATCCCCTCAATATTCCGACTAATCCCCACCTTTCAACCAATCTGCCCCTTCTCGTCCATCCGATCATTTCAAGCAGTATACCCTTCTCAACTCACCCATGGAGCAAGTCTTAAACCAAATCCAACATGAATATAACCTGAAATGGCCCTAACCTTTAAAATCTCCCTCCGTCCGACGAGACCAGTCCAAATACTATTGTTTCCACCGTGACCATAGCCACAACACCGAGGATTGTATCAATCTTAAGGATCAGGTTGAGGAACTGATCCGTTAAAGGCGTTTAAACTTGTTCACCACAACTCGACTGCACCAAAGGGCCAGAGCCGATCCCCCGAGACGGAATGATAGACGTACTTTCCCAAGGTAAGTCGACCAGCCTAGGCGAAATGATGATATAGCCCAACAATAATCCCAAGCTCAAGGAGGACCCGCACCCCCATTGGGAGAAATTCGGGTCATTGTAGGAGGACTCGGGTGCGGTGGACCATCTCGGTTGGCACAACAGGCCGTATAACGCCCCGAAATAAATACAAAATACTCATGTCATTAATTAGAGTTTGATATACAAAAGGTGACACATGCAATATACATTCATAAGTAGTTCAACCTGAATCTATATCGTGTGTTACATATAAAGATAACAAATGAACACTAAACAGATAATCATATTCCCTAAAAGCTTACGTCTTTCCAAGTCAATGCTTGGGTATAACAAAAGTGAGTCTTAAGCTCAATAAAAACAAAGCCCTAGGCTTGTACAAAAATGAATACAAAATGAATAAAACTGAGTTGCTTCACAGTCCTCCTAAGCTAAGTCTTTGGTGGAGGCATATCACTAGCACCTGAAAATGTTTTTCTAAATACGATGAGCCAAAACCCAGCAGAGATAATCTAATACAATATATGAATTTCAACAGAGATATAAGTGTAACATGTACATACAATGCATGTGATAAAATAATATATAACTCTTTTGCAAAATCATACTATATCAAACTTAAACCTTAATCCGTTTCATAACAATCCGTATGTCATTTCCAGTTTATTCAGACAACCAAACTGAGGATACAACTCAGTGGGTCTCTGACCAATATAACTATCATACAAACACTTCCATTTTCCATTTTATGGATATTTCATCCGTGGGAATCGACACCCATGTATACTCGTGGTTTTCAGGACTTTCACCCTGGACACTTCGGCCAACTTAATTCAATGGAGTACATCCCATTTCTTCTCCCAAAACATCATATATTTGCAATGTATTAAAGATGCGACAACACAATGTTAATAGATGAGAAAATCAGTTTCGATTCACCTAATTCTCATGCAATTTCTACAACAATCATAGCTATCCTCCACCGATAGCCCAAAACAGGTATTTCTAAATAGGTATATAATCTCCAAAACAGATAACTCATCCAAATTTCAAAGTATGAGTAGCGATACATGTCTAACTCCGTCATTTATATAAACATCCATCCAATTTCACATTTCCCATAGCAATTCCAGTAATTTATACAAAATAAATACTTAAACCATTTAGGGCACAATCCATATTTCTTCCAAAATTCAACCCAAGTATAAAATCAATACTTTGGTCACAACACATTCTCATTTCCATCCCCATAATCATTTTCCCTACACCCATTTGAAAACCCATCTTTTGATTTCAACCTAAGACCCTACGTTTGTTCAAAATGCTCCAGAATCATAATATTGATTTATGAAAACAAATAGCTAAGTTAAAACTTATAAAAGAGTATAGAAAATCCCTACCTCAAAGCTAGGAGACCAAAGGAAGAATGGAGACACCTTAAAGAAGCCGAAACCTAACTTTTCTCGGATGAAAATGAAGCCCTACATGAGCTCTACCTTTTTAACAAGGGCACACGGGTAGAGAAACCACTAAATCTAGGTGAAAATGTGGAGAGAGAGTGAGTTTTAGAGAGAGAAGCTCTAGATTTAGGTTTTTGAAATGTTTTAGAGTGAGAAAGATATGAAAAAGTGATGTAAAAAATGACTTTTACGAACTGATACACGCACAGTCCGCTCGAGCACAAGAAGTGACGCTCGAGCGTTAGACACAATAAGTTGTTCTGCTCGAGCGCAAGAAATGACGCTCGAGCACAGAATACACACATCCAGAAGTTTTGCAGACAGAAGCCCATCGCTTGAGCGTAAGAATAGACACTCGAGTGCACGATTGCTCGAGCGTGGAATGCACTCTCCCAGTAGTTTTGCAGACCTGCAAAAATACTGAGAATTCACAAAGCCTGCTCGAGCGCAAGAAGTGCCACTCGAGCGGAGGAGTAAAATTCTGGGTAACAAAAGTTTGAAAATCAGGCTACCAACCTGTTCCAAACGCAACCAATACAAACCAATAGCTAGATTCAAGGGAGTATAAGAGAAGTAAGACATGAACCACAATACGAAACTATGAAACCCGAGTTCAGAATGCAAAATGGGTTGGGTTTAAACCAGAATCGCTATAACCTCCCCCCTTAAGGAATTTCATCCCGATTTTTTTTTTAATTAAGTTTCAAAATTATGCTTAAACCAATTACGATAATGATATCAATCCCATTACCATGATCCATTCTCAGATCATACATTCTCATTAACTCGATACACAAGTTCTAACATTGAAAGTACAATTCATATTTTCCAAAACATATACAATGTTTAAATTAAACCCGCGTTTCCAAAGCATATACCACATATACAATGTTTCTATATCCTCAAACCATATACAATGTTTTCCTATTTCATTAACATAACAAAATTTTAATATATGCTCAAACATTGACAAACAAGTCCGGGTACTTCTCACGGACTTCTAACTCACGTTCCCAAGTTGCTTCCTCAACTCCGTGATGTCGCCATAACACTTTTCTTAAAGGAATTGTCTTGCCTTGCAAGACTTGGTCTCAAGTATCCAAGACTCTCATCGGTCTCTCCTCATATGAGGCATCCTCATCTACCTCTAAGTCGGTCCAATCTAACACATGCGATGGGTCCGGCTCATACTTCCGAAGCATACTAATAAGAAACACATCATGGACCCTGCAAAGTTGTGGCAGTAAAGCCAAGCGATAAGCTACCTCTTCGATCCCCTCAAGAATCTCAAAAGGTCTAATAAATCTAGGGGACAACTTCCTGCTCTTCCCAAACATCATCAAACCTCGCCTGGGTGATATCTTCAAGAAGACATGATCACCTACCTCAAAAGGCAGAGGTCTTCTCCTACGGTCGGCATAACTTTTCTGGCGACTCTGGGCCGTAACCAACCTCTTACAGATAAGTGCAACTTTCTCTGTCATCTCCTGGATTAACTATGGACCCAACAAAGGTGCATCAGCCACCTCGGCCCAACACACAGGAGATCTACATGGTCGGCCATACAAGGCCTCAAATGGTGCCATGCCAATACTCGACTCAAAGCTATTATTATAGACAAACTCCACTAAGGGCAAGTGCCTCTCCCACGACCCCTTAAAGTCAAGAACACAACCCTGAAGCATATAATCTAAAATCTGATTGGTTTGCTCTGACTGTCCGTCAGTTTGAGGATGATACGCAGTACTAAAAGTCAGTCTAGTGCCCAAGGCACTCTACAGGCTCTGCTACAACCGAGTCGTGAAGTATGGATCTCTATCCAATACAATCGTTACTAGGACCCCATGCAATCTCATTACGTCCTTGATATATAGGTCGGTAAGATAATCTACCGAGTCACTCATGTGCATAGGTATAAAGTGCACCGACTTGGTTAACCGGTCGACTACCACCCAAATCACATCACTGCCCCGTTGAGTCTTAGGAAGACCCAAAACAAAATCCATCGTAACATGCTCCCATTTCCACTCAGCTATAGGCAAGGGCTGCAACAAACCCGCTGGCATCTGATGCTCGGCCTTTACTTGTTGACAAGGCATCTTGATTCAAACGCGGCTACATCCTTCTTCATTTCCCTCTACCAAAATTGGCGAATAAGGTCGTGATACATCTTTGTGCCTCCTGAATGCACTGCAAGGCGTGAATGGTGAAACTCTCGGAGTACTTCCTTTCGGCAAGACTACGACATAAAAAGACGGTTACAGTAACTAACACTCAAGTTAGAATACACATTCAAGCCTTTCTCCACCTTCCCACTAGAGATCTTCTCCCGAAGGGTTTCTATCTCATGGTTACCCTTCTGAGCTTCTATCACTCGATTTACAAGTGTAGGTTGTGCAACTACCGAAAACAAGGCTGCAGACTCAACGGACTCGCCAAGATACAAGTCAAATTCACCTATAGCACCTAATATCTCCCATTCCCGAATGGCAATACAAGCCACACTACTAATGGATTTTCTACTCAAAGCATCGGCCACAACATTTGCCTTGCTCAGTAGATAATGTAACTCAAAATAGTAATCTTCTATAAACTTTATCCACCTCCTCTGCCTCTGTAGCTTGCTTTTCGTGCTCCTCGGAGGAGTTTAGTCTCCTTGGATACGATAGCTCTACAGTTCGGACTCCCGTGGTTTTGAATTTGATTTCACAAGTGCAATGTGAAACAGTGAAAATGCAAAAGAGTCCAAATCTGACAAATGTTTGGAAAATCGATTTTAACTCCAAATGCCAAAAATGGACTACATTGCCAGATTACAGAGTCGCCACCTAAATGTTTTTGGAAAATTTAGAAAACTCGTAACTCGTGCCAAAGGCCACTTGTCCATCATCGCCAGAGTGTCTCGGCTCGGGAACTTAGGTATAAGAGGGGAAGGTCATGAATTGAGCACCCCACTCACCCGATCAAAGATCGGTCTCTACTAATCATGATGTGATTTTTATAGACAGTATATGCTCTTGTTTAGATTATTATGCTATCATTACTATGTGAGGCACACAAGTATAGACTATTTCACCCGCTTTGGAATGCTTTGACTTCATGTTTGCTTTGAAAAGAGCTTGAATGTATGCTACCTAAAAAGGTAAGCTCGCATGTACATTTAATCAAAATATCCTAGTTTAAGCGAAAAAGCCTTTAGCCACCGGCATTCAAGAGATATATCAATTAAGCACTTAGCCTCATGGTAAACATGCTTGATATGGCAACACAAATCTACATGAAATATGCTAAGCGAAAATGCTCACCTAGTACTCAACAGAGGCAAGCCAAAATAGAAGAAAATAGTTAGAAAACATGCATGCTCTATTATACATGTGCTTAATGCAACAAATAAAAGATGCAACTATGAGGTTCGGTTTCCTTAGCATGGCACATGAATCAATTTGATAGCATGCAGTAACAGGCGTATTCAAATAAGTAAAGGTTAGAATGACGTATCGAACCAAATGAATGCAAGGATGGATACTTTAACATGGTAATAACATGAAACCAAAATATGAATGCAAAATGCAACCATGATAAGCGAGTAAATAAATGGGAGAAATAAATAGGGGTTAGAAGACATGCACGATATTACAAGTGTTTACAAATTGGCCATCACACAAGAGGATCCAAATGAATGTCCTAATTAGCTAATTATTACAATGCCGAATGAAGCTAAATTAACTAAGTATTACAAATCCGAATTAAGCTAACTACTTAATTACAACATACTAGTATGAAATCTAATTTAAAGGGCTTGCGCGGGAAGTGAGGAACTACATGTGCAACCAAGAACATCCTTCTGGAAATGCCTATGTTCTATTGCCTGATTCTGTTCTACCCGCAGTCAGAAAATAATTATGTTTTTGCCACAACTTCTGCTCTGTTTTGCAAGGAAAATGCCATTACCTAAGGAACAAAAGGTGGTCGGCCGTACAGAGAGGTGGCCGGCTGGCCACTGGTTTTAGGTGCTCCCTTGTTGCAACAAAATGGAAACATAGCAAAAATAGAGTGTTTCCAGGGGATGTTTTTCCTCTCTGCCTCTCCTTATCATGAAACTGATCAAGGGAGGAGTAGAATCAATTCACCAACCATCAATTGACGCAAACTCATTGCGTGATGATCTATGAATCGATAGGACAAAAGGTCAATAACCGAAAAGAAAAGACCAACAACACCCTTTTCTTACCATGGAGTTACCTCAAAGAAAGTGGTGGACATTGTTTCTTGAACCATTGAACGTCATTAGGAAGTACACAATGGATCAAGACGCAGTGGGTTCAATTAACGTCCGATTGAACCCCAACTTGATTTATTATCTTTTTAACCTCTTCTACTCCAATTTTATTAGTCTCTTTTATTACATTTCCATTCTTTAGTCATTTTTGTCCAAAGTGATTGTTATGTCCATTAAATGAAGAGAAGTGTCAAACAAGAGGTTGTCCTTAACATGAGAGAGATGTAATGCCTTGGTAATGAATCTCCGAAGAGATTAAACCATTAAGCATGGTAGGTCTCTTTCTCATGCCTTAAACAACAATCCAATGCTTGAAACAACTCTTAAACAATTGAAACCAAGAAAGAAGGAAGGGTGCAGAGGTGATATGCAAAAGTATGAGCACATGTATGAAAAGTATGTAATAAAAACTATCAACTCAAATAGGTTGGTGTCTAAGGCCTAAACCACCAAACCTTTGAGGACTTACAACAAGATAGGCATGATATTCAAAGCATAAGCTAACTAAACAATTAAAATAGCTCCAAGACAACCCAAAATAATACTAAAATCAATTTACAAAAGCTAAAAAATGTAAGCAAAATGTAAGAGAATTGAAGCTAGTAAGTAAGCTTAAGGAGAAGTGGCTAACCCCTCTAGTTTTTGGACCTCAAAACCACATATTTTAGCCTCTGAAAACTCAAAAAATTAGTGGTCAAAAGTAGAGAAATATATGGGAAACAGAAGGGTAAAAGCTTATGGAACAAGGTTCAAGAAAGGGTGATTAACCTCCCCACCTTTGGCAGCTTTAAACCACAAGTTTCAGCCCACCAAAGCAGTCCCAAAACAGTATAAAAGCATCAAGAAAAGGTAAGGAAGAAATAGTGTAAAGATGGCCAAAGTTATACCCCTTGAAGTTACTCTTTTATTCCCAAACCACAAGATCTCCACTCTCAAGGGCTGAGATTTTAGCTCAAGAACCTCAACAAGAAGACTCAAAATTTTGGTTTAGGAAGTGTATGTATAGTGTATATACATTGCATGATAGAGAGGGAGAGTGTTTTACAAGTTTTTGGCTCTTAACAAATTTTTCTAACCTAAAATCAAGAGCGGTGGTCATCTATATATAGAAAAACTCTTTCTCCTGTCGGAAATATCAGTATAGAGATAACTGGTGCAAGGCATGCACATGGAGGAGAGGGGGACAACTGGCTATAAATATTTTCCTTCTAGGACACATGGCTGGCCTTCCACATAAATGGCCAGATTTGTCATCAATTGGCCGGCTAGCTACTTGCAACAAAAAACTGTTTTCAAACCTGACTTCAAACGGGCATATCTCCCTCATCTGGACTCAGTTTTAGGTGATTCTTGAGCCTAAATTGAAGCCCCAGAAATCTACTTTCCAATCGTGTTGGCCTCACATCTATATTCTAAGTGTACAAAGTGATATGATTAATTTGGTGAAGGTTTCTCAATTCTTTCTTAACGGTTTGATGCCCAACCTTTTCCCCAACTTGTTTTCTTCCATCCCCTCCTATTTCCTTCAACCCCAAATCTATAAATAAGATGTTTTTAAATATTTTTGAAAGAGTTCACTTCCCTTCCATTTATTTCCACTTTGTCCTTACTCGGTTGATTGAAAAGTACAATATTTTAATCGAAATGCGAGCCTCGAAACATCGTAGAAGCATTGGGAAATATATTTTGAAAAGAGGTTTTAAGGTCTAAAATAGTTTTGGTAAAAAATGTGGTGTAAGGTTGGGATTTAGAAACTCAAAACTGAAGCCTTTTGCTGAAGAAATTGAACGATTGCATAGCGTAACTTTTCATCATCGAGTGACCAACCTAAGGTGCCCAATTCTTAAGGGCCATCGAAAATGGGGTGTCTATAGTTACCCCTCTTTGATAGAGCTGGAAGTCATGAAATGACGTGAGTGAATGTCAAAGCCCGAAGACGACCCATTTTGACAAGGCCGTAAGACTTGGGCAAATAAACAAAATGCAAATGCAGTTGGTTGAACTAGAAAGTTGCCTACGTATCCCTTGCAAGGAATCAAACCAGCATAGTTCAGGGGTAGGATACAAATGATCTACAATGTAACGAAATAATCAAACCATAAGTAGTGCGAAACACACGAATACCATAAAGGAATGGAGATGCAAATCAAACTACGTTTAATACAAAAAGGTGCCAGAACCCTTAGACCGCAATTCTTGCAGAATAGACGCGTACATATACAGAACTATGCCTTTCGCAGCAAGAGTACAAGTAATTTGGGTGGTATGATATAAGTGGGGAATGATCTGCTGGGGAAAGATAATGATCCTAAATGCTGAATGTAACAAGACAAAGTACAATGCAATGGATGCAAGTGGATAAAATGAATAAGGGGCGCAGACCGAACTACGCTTTACCTAGAAAAGGCACGGACACAAAACAAACCACGTCTAGCATAGAAAAGGTACCGGAACCCTCATACTACAATTCTTGCAGAATAGATGCGTACATATGTAGAGCTATGCTTTAACGTGAAAAGTATGAGCATATGCCAAAATAAGCTTAACATGGAAATAATGTAGGCACTAAAATGGTATGATGTAATGGATGTAATGGATAAAATGGATGCAATGGATAATGGATAAGGTAACATGTTCCAACCACGCTGGAATCGTGAGATGAGGAAGAACACTCTAACCACGCTGAAATCGTGAGAAGAGGTCCTTAGGAAACCGCTTAGGGTCGCGTTCCTGCACACCCTGAGATAATTTCCAAACACATTGAAATCGTGAGAGGAAGGACGAACACACTAACCACGCTGAAATCGTGAGTAGAGGTCCTGAGAAAATCATTCAAGGTCGTGTTTCTGCACGCCCTGAGATAAATTCCAAACACGCTGAAATCATGTGAGAAAGAAAGAACACTTTTACCACGCTGAAATCGTGAGAAGAGGTCTTGAAAAAACCGCTTAGGGTCGCGTTCCTACATGCCCTGAGATAAATTCCAAACACGCTGAAATCGTGTGAGAAAGAAAGAACACTCTAACCACACTGAAACCATGTGAGGAAGAAAGAACACTCTAACTACATTGAAATTGTGGGAAGAGGTCCTGAGAAAATCGCTCAGGGTTGCGTTCCTACACACCCTGAGATAAATTCCAAACACGCTAAAATTGTGTGAGGAAGGAAGAACACTCTCACCACGCTGAAATCATAAGAAGAGGTCCTGAGAAAACCGCTCAAGGTCATATTTCTGCATGCCCTGAGATAAATTCCAAACACGTTGAAATCGTGTGAGGAAGGAAGAACACTCTAACCATGCTGAAATCTTGAGAAGAGGTCCTGAGGAAATGTGATGATACGATAGATGCAAAGAGTATGATTTGTGCGATAGATGCACGGAGTAGGATTTGTGCGATAGATGCAGAGAGTATGAGTTGTGCGATAGATGCACATAATATGATTTGTGTGATAGATGCACAGAGTAGTATGATCGTGTGATAGATATACGATATGGTATGTATGACAAGCGATACAGCGGATGATGCTCGGGAAATGCAATAAACAAACAAAGCGGCGCTTTTAGAAGTACCTCATAAGGTGAGTGCTCTACTCTGATGGGGAGCTCCCTTTTGTTTTTTTCAAACTCTTACCTTCAACTCATAGTTCAAGGGTCCTTAAATGCTGACAAGAGGTAAAATTTGCATGTGGAAGCCACGGATGCCGCTTTTCTCCTTGATCATACTTACAACTTTTCCTATTCTTCAACAGGGTGATAGACTAGGTTGATTCAACATCCAAAATTGAGGCGTATACATGCTACCTTAACCTATGGGGCTACCATATAGATTTCAAGCTGGGGATACACCATTGGGTATTCAAACCAGACTTTAGTCTCGAAAATTCCAAACCTTTGTGTTCTAGGCATCGCCATTCGAACTCTAGTTTCCACAATTGTAGTTGGTCTCCTAGAAACTCATTATAAGTTGGTGGGGAATGGTGCTTAGGGAGAGCACTTTTGATCACCAAAGCAGGCTTGAGCTCGAGGTACACTCATACGCCGGAGAAATGATGAGGCCTATGAAGGTGCATCCGAAATGCAATCTCAAAATTTTTCAAAAGTTCAAACAAACTAAGATGCTCCAATTTTCCCTTTTTCTCTTTTGCTTGCAGTCTGGAACCTACGTAGCTTCAAATAGGTCCCTGTTTTCTTGTTTTCTCTTTTGATCGGGGTTGGACCCTACAGTTTATAAAAGAAAGAATTTTGTTTTGCGTATCATGTAGGGAATGAGATGGCACTCTGAGTACAAAAATGAGTTAAATTGGGAATGAGTTCTTTAACTGGGTATTGAGCCTATGATTGATCAAAGCACAAAGCGGCTCAACAAAGAGAAAACATCGTAAAAAATGACCTAATCGAAATCGAAACGACTTAAAACGAACAACAGCAACAAAGACAACACTTGGATGTTAGCTTTCCACTGGCGGGAGACCTTTCGGTTAATGGGGAGCCCACTGCTTCTCTAGGTACTATTTCCTACCCTTTCTTATTTGTGATTCTCACATCATTCTGGCACTCAATCTCTATTTTCTCTAAAAAGCCCTTTTCTTATTTTTTCTCTCAATGCACATCTCTCTATTCTTTAATCTCTCTTCTTTTTACCCTTTCCAGATGTGGTTGATAGATAAGCTGGAAGTTGTGGACCCTATGAGGGGTCAAATATCCAGCTCTATTTCTAGTTCGTGCTTTACACTTAGCTCGATACCTCACTGATTTGGAAGAGGAGAGAGTTTTTGGCCCTTGCGGTTAGCTTCAGTTGTGCCCTTTCTGGCGAGTGCATTGACAATGGGGAAAATATAGAAAATCTAACTCGACTGTGCCCCTAGTTTATTACTTTGACCATTTTTTGTTTTAAGCTTTCTGTTAAAACAAATCTTAACCAACATGAGAGTTTAGATTAGCATGCTTGCTTTACTTTCTGATTTGAAATCATGTAAGTCAGGCTATGAGAACTGAAAATTTTCCCTTTTTGGGTCCAAGAAATGGTCCGGTTTTAGAAAAATGGAATAATTTTGGAGAAAAAGTCAACTTCACTAAAAAATCTTCAAAGACTGTTTTTGCAAATGGCCATTATCGGACCAATGTAGAATTAACTCTTGAGATGCACAACCTCTAATCCGAACTTGATTTGTCTTGCACTTGAATCTTTTAACGAGATAGGACAACCGAATTTGAATGAAGATGAGCCAGTTAGATATGGATAAGATAACCGATTTGAACAAGGATAATCCAATCAACATGGATGAGACAAGCAGGCTAAAAATGATTGGGGCTGAACTTCAAGATGAAGTTGCCTACGTATCCCAAATATGGGAATCAGGTCTTACATAGTTCCCGGTTAAGGTGCACTCGACTATTAACTCTCTCTTTTTGCGCTCTAACTTTTTCCAAAACCGCCCTTCTGAATTTTCGACCTTGCGAGCTCTCTATATATATATATTTTTTTTTCTCTTTTCATTTTTTTCTTTTTTCTTCTTTTTTTTTTTCTATTTTTCATTTTTGTTCTTTTTTTTTTTCATGCTCTAACTTTTGCCTGGGTCGCCTTTCCGGGTTTTCGGCCCAGCGAGCCTCTCAAGGATGGAGAATTTTAACTTGTCTATGTTGATCGGTTTTGAGATCTCTAAGCCATTTGAGTCCAAGAGAATGGCTACTTTTCCTAACCAAACAATCTTGATGATATAAGGGCCCATCCAATTTGGTCTAAATTTGCCCCTAATGTTGTGAATAGGAACTTGATTGTCCTTCAGCAATAAATTTTCTTCTCTCAAACTCTGGGATTTGGCTTTCTTGCTGATCTCCACTGGCTTGAGAAATGACCCATCTTTGAATCTTCGAGCACATCTGACCTTTTTTGCCCCGAGTTCAAGGGTTTCTTCTCATCCAGCTATGCAAGCTTCCTTTGATCACATCTGACCTTATTGCCCCTAGTTCAAGAGCTGTTTCCAATTTGGCCATGCAAGCCTCATATTGTGGTTGACTGTTTGAACATTTTGAATCAAGGTTTAAGGTTTGAAACAAAAGGGTCGAGTCTCAAGACCGAGAGTGATCTTATGTTGTACAATTGCAAGATCGATTCCAAGCACGTCTTCATGGGACCATGCAAAAATATTTTTGAAAAGACAATGTAGAACCAATCTGGACCAAGCCAAGATCCTTCTCAATACCCACATTAACAGACATGATCTCATTCATTAAGGGCTTAGCACGCCTCTCTTCCTCTTAGTCGATCAAATTTTTCAAGTCCCGAGAATTTCCTTCCTCTTTGTTTTCACCATAGTTGTGGAAACTGTTTTGAAAAACTTTGGTCAATGCAACAATTTAAAGGCACAGAGAAATAGGTGAAAATTACTACTGTTTCATTCAGAACTTCTGGTTCAACGATAGAAACAGACTCAAAAGAAAGAGTGGAAGAGACAAAAAAAAAAAACAGTGATGTCTGAGGTAACACCCCCGAAATCACCAAACTCTGACGCAACAAGACTGACTCAAAATGCAGTTCAGAAAGTAAAATAAACAATATTTTTTAAATTGCCAAACCCAGTGCATGCCATCCAGCATGTTCGGAGTGAAATGCGTGCCATTAGCAGGTGGTTCATCCCTGATCACAAAGTCACATTATTTCCCAAGTTCACCGATCCAGCGCCGATAGACTTTGTAGGACTTGGTGAGGTGATGACCTTGTTGTTAATTAGATCTTGAACATCATGGCGAAGACAAAAACAACGGTTAGTGTCATGACCGGGTTGTTGGTGGAAGGTGCAATACTTGGCAGCATCATGCTTGGTTGGAAGACAATCAGAGAGAGGCCGCGGGTCAAGAGGTTTGAGATGGCCTTGTGCTATGAGGACTTGGAAAGCTTTGGACAAGGTCATGTAAATGGGATTGAAGGTATAGCTACTAGTCCTACAACTATTGATAGAGGGGTCGGTAAGTGTTGACTGGGTTTGGAGATCTCCGATGGGTGTAGGATTGGAGCCGAAATGGTTGTTTCTAGCAAGGCATCCCTTTTCATGGCTTACTCTCTGGTTCAAAATGCCCCTAACCTGAGCAACAAACGTGTCATCCATAGTCTTTGTAACAACTGCAAACACTTGTTGTTTATTCAACCCTTTTGTAGACGCGCCCTGGTGGGGGCCTCACCCTACAGTTCGGACTCAAATTGTCACGGTTCTTAATCTGAACCAAAGAGTCCAAATCCGGCAAATCATTTTGAGAAAACAGATTTTTAGAAAAGAAGTGCCAAACATGGACTGCTTTGCCAGATACAGAGTCGCCACCTAAATATTTTTTAATGGGGGAATTTAGGAAACCCTGACTCGTTTGCCTAAGGCCACATGTCCGTCATCACCAAAGTTGCCTCGGCTCGGGAACTTGGGTACGATTGGGGAAGGTCAGCTATGAGCACCCCCTCTCGCCCGATCCGAAGATCGGCCTCTACTAACCATGATATCTCGTTTTTGAAAACGTTATGTGTTCTTATTCCAATTAATTAGCTAATCTTACTATGTGATGCGCACAACACAAAAGTATAGACTAGATCGCCTAATTTGGAACGAAGCATTGCATATCCGTTTGTTTGAAAAAAGTGATTTGAAATTTGCTACTCGCTAGTAGGCTAAAATACGGATTTCAATGAGTTGTCCCAACTCAAACAATCCAACCTTCACCCACAGGCATTCAGGCAGTTAATCAAATAAGCATTTAGCCACATGGTAAGCATGCTGTCATGTTAACATTCACACTCATGCAAGATGCTAAAGCATGAATACTTACATCGTACTCCGAGCCAAAACAAAGAACATGTTAGCAATCATGCATGATCCAAGTCCATGTTAAGTGGCTAATGCAACGCATACAGAATGTCACTAGAATAGGCTCGGCTAATCCTAGGATGACATGTGGGATGCAACAAGTAGCACGTATTCAAGTTAGATTTGGAATACTATGCTGTTAGCATGATGCGCCGAGCTCGGTGCATGCAATACTGATAAATGATGCACGCATGCATAGCATAAGGATGCTAAATTAAACATGTCCTAATACTAACCATCAAAAGCAGGTAAGTAAAAGGGAGAAAGAAGTGGGGGTTGGAAGACATGCACACACGCACCCACACTTATTATAAATTTGCCCTCGCTCAGAGGGACCGAAAGAATAATACAGATTTAACTAACCTACAAGCTAATTAAATATTACAGACCAATTAAACTAGTTAAGCAAATTAACTAATCTAATAAAACAGTAAACAGCCTCGGGAAGAGGGCCCAATGCAATGCGTGCTCGGCTCCGTTCGGAAGTCCACTGCCATGCACAAGTTGCCTCTGTCCACACTGTTTTCCTTCTCTGATCATTGCAAAATTCCCAAGGTGCACTCTATGAACCCTGTGGGATACCACCGGCCAAGGGAAATGGTCACCGGCCAAAGGAAATGATCACCAGCCACTAGTTAAGCTATCGGCCACCAATTGTTGGTCGGTCGGCACTAAAGATGGCCGGTCGGCCAAATCTTCTTGCAGAATCCTGTTTTGACAGCAGCAGAGGGCAAAACAAGGCATAGCAATGCATTTCAAGCAAATGTGTGCACCAACACATCCCTTATCATGTTTATGACTCAAAGGGACATGGTTCTCGGTTCTCGGACCACCAATCGCACATTTCGATGCGTGATGGCCCAAGAAACCAAGTTATGCACTTTGATTTCAAATGAAATGCACATAAACAAGCAAGGAGCTCAACCTCTATCATACTCAATTCAAGAGGCTAAGCATGCATGTCAATGCAATGCAACCTAGACATATGAGCTAGTATGCAACATGAACAATGCGAACAAGCATACAAGGCATGTGACAATCATGCTAACCAATAAGTATGCCAAATACAATGGGGATGTTCAAGCATGCAAGCAAGCATGTGACTTCATTCAATCATGCCACAACACATGGAGCAAACATGTTAAACAACCTAAACATGTGACAACACACAAGTATGCAACAACACACAAGGTGAGCATGCAACAACATGCGAACTATGGGCTTAAACTAATTTGGGCAGCTCTATACTAAGCCCAAAACAGTGGCCAACATGCTCAAGAATGAAGGCAAAATGACATGCAAACATGCATGCACACAAGGACCAACACTTAGGCATATAGAAACAACTCTCAAGCACACTTAAGAGGATGCAAACATGGACAAATGGCATGCATTATAAGCTCTGAAAATCATGTTAGAGAAGGTGCCAAACCAATCTACAATGCAAGCTAGGCATTCCACCAAGCCCAAGGACTTAAACCATGGCCATATGACATATGAAGCAAATGACCAAAATGAACTAAAACAGTCCTAAATCATGCAAAAGTAAGCCCTAAAAACCACTTAGATGGCATCTAAATGATCTAATCCTAGAGGCATACACAATGGCACAAACATGGAGCAAGAAACACCAACCTTTTAAAGCATGAAAGGGGCATCAAATGCAAGCATACGAGCATATCATGAGGACTGAAATGACATGACAAGTGGTTCCAAACCACTGAAATGATGCAAGGATGGCATGCTAGAGGGGTCAATGCTTAAGGCATACAAGAGAGGTTACATGGTAGCTATACAAAGCAAAGCATGGACAACCCAAATGACCAAAAACAGACCTTTAGCATGCTAAAACAAGCATAAAAGCTTCACAAAGCTAAGCCAAAAACATGCTAGAAACAAGGCTCAAAGCACAAGGTATGTTAAGGCAATTCATGGCATTACAAGACATGTATGCTAAGCAAGCATGGTGTACCTAAACCAACTCACAACAATGCTATATCATGGCAAGATAAGCATAAAAAACAGTTAAGGCATGGCCAACATACACTTAAACAAGGTGCTCACTAATGAGGCTTAAATGGCCATTATTGAAGACAACAAGAAGAGGGGGTGGCCCTCTCCTTCTTAGGACCTTAAGGCACCATCCTCACCACTGAAATCCCTCAAGATTTCGGTGGTGAGGAGGCCCAAACAAGGTGGTCCCGGAGCTCACCAAAATAGCACAAAAATAGGGCCTAACAAGGCCTATGAGGGGTCAAACAACCCCAAAGCTCAAAGGAACCTTAAACAACTATTTTAAGCAAGCAAAAACAAGACTTTTATATGTTATATACTAAGCTTGAAAATAGGTTCAAGGTAGGCAAAAAAGCTAAGCAAGAATGGGGAACAAAAGGAGTAAGTTCTTACCCTTGTTGATCCTCTTCAAGAATGATGCTCCAGCAGCTTCTTCCAGCTCAAAACCACCCAAAAACACCAAGAACAGCCTTCTGGTCCCTCAGCAACCAAGAGAAGGTGTAGGACTAGGTGTTTATGTGCAATAGTAAGACTAAACACACACACAAGGAAAAAAGAGAGATATAGAGATGGAATAGATACAAACTCAAACCCTAATCTCAGAGCTCCTCTGAAAATTTTGTAACCCTAATGGAGGGAGAAGAGGCTCCCTCTTATAGAGCTCACTCTTGCAAAGCTTCTCAAGTAAGCTAGTCAAGAAGGAGATCCCTCCATACACGTGTATGGAGGGGAGCAAAGGTGTATGCCAGCTAGCATAGCTGGCATAAAAATATCTACAAAAGCAGATGCACAGTGGTCGGCCGGCCAAAAATGTAATTTGACCAAAATAGATGGCCGGTCGACTACAAAGAGTGCCGGTCGGCCAAACATTTGGCCGGTGGCAACAAACCAGTGGCCGGTGGCCTCAAGCCATGGCCGGTGATGTGTGGGGATGGTCAACAAGCCATTCCATGCCCCTCAAAGGAAAAACACAAGTGTTTGGTGCAAAACCAAACACAAAACAGTCGAGCCGAGAGATCTTGAGGCAAGGCGCGTAGCCAAGACCTCCGGGAACTCAAGACAAACACAAACAACGATGATCACCGAGTGTTCAAGCGGTGACGTCCAAGTCTTGAGGACGGTCAAAAATGGGGTGTCTACACCTTTGACCTTCAAAGTCTCAATAGCCCACCGAAGACATGCATAGGGATCAATACTTGCCCTGGCCTTGTTCTTGCCACTTACTTCATCTTTACCAAAGGATTGGATGACTAGGCAAGGTCCATTCATTGTTGAAATGTCATCACTCAAGCTGATAGCTTCAGGTTGGCCCTTTCCAATTGTAGTTTGCCATAAGATTGGGGAGCTTTTTGACGTGAAATTTCTAGCATGTGATGTGGTCAATGATGGAGCCAAAATCCCAAAGGCTAAGTTTGCCACAGTTCTCTAAAGATCTTCAATTATGTTCAACAACTCAGAAATAGTAGGCTCGACCATTAGTACCTGTAGTGCATTTGATGGGGTCTGAGATGATTGGGGTTTAAGTGCATCCATCATACACAAGTCCATGTTTTCTGGAATGAACACCTCAGGCTTGGGTAAACAGGCTGGGGTGATGTATATGCTGGGGTTGTAGGTGGATGGTAGTGTATGGATTAGGTTAAGGTGGGGAGGTAATGGGTTAGTGGTGGCCTGAGGTCTTTTTGGTGGAGCTATGATCTCTTCGTTAATAAGATCCTGAATCTTATGACGGAGGCAGATGCGACGGTTTATATCATGACCGTTTTGTTGATGATAAGCACAGTGTTTAGCAGGGTCATATCTTGGTGGAAGAGGATTTGGGAGGGGTCGGGGTTCTAGGAGCTCTAGGTGCCCTTTTTCTAGTAGCATTTTCAAGGCTGGAGAGAGAAACATGTAAAGAGAATGGAAATTACGGGCTTGGGCCCGAGTTGAAGTGATTGGTTTCAGGCTATTATTAGCCAAAGGATTTTTGATGGGAATGGTGATAGCATTCACTTCTGAGCATTTCACAGTTATGCTACCACTAGTAGTAGCATTGGAGCTGCGAACAACATTCTTCCTCATAGGCTCAATACCTTCCTCAATGATCCCTTGTGTAATGGCATCCTCGATTTGAACCCCAATTTCATAGAGGTCCTTAAAGTTGAATAGTAGGAGGACTATCATTTTCTGTAATAGCCTTTCATGTAGATTTCTAACAATGATACGGACTTGATCTTTCTCTGGACGCTTGTTTGCCATCATAGCCGCCTTTGCCCTCCATTTGGTAACAAATTCTAAAAATCCCTCCTTTGGTTCCTGATGCGTTACTTCAAGATCATAAGTTGTGACCTCGATCTATGTGTTGAAAGAATATTGGGCAACAAAGGATTTGGCTAACTCCTCCCAGCTCTGTTTCATATAGTCCTCCAAATTAGCATACCAGATGACAGTTATCCCAGACATGGTCCTACTGAATAGCGATAGTTTCTGAATTTTGGTCAAATCCATTGGTCGCAGGATATTAGAAAACAGACGCAGATGCACCATTGGATCTTTAGAGCCATTGAAGCGGTCAATATGCAACATTTTGAAATGCTCTGGTAGAGTAGCAGCAGACTTCGTACATCCGTCCTCAATGTCCAGAATAGAGTTAACCCCTTGTGCCTTCTTGAACAATTTCTCAAGTTTGGACTTTAAGCAGGGTCTGGTCAAACTCAAACTCAAACTCAAAAGGTGCCTCAGTCTGGAGAACTGGAGCTCTAGAAATATCAACCATGATTGGATCTGCCTGGACCGAACGAAATGAAACACCCTCAGTGGGTGGATCCTGGGTTGCAGCAGCGTTGGCAGTGGTACCAAGCATAAGAGTAGCCACGTTAGATATGTGCGAAGCAGAAGCCGCAGCCGGCTGTTGTTGTTACTGAAGATGAACCAGTAATTCCTCCAAATTTGTCAGAGGCTAAGCCATGATAGGGGTAGGTGGTTGTGCTCTGAACAGAGGTGATCTAACTGGTAAATGCCGAAACAGTGAAACCAGTGAACCCTATCTGGCCTTTCTTCGCCTTGCCACCGGCGACAGTGAAGCAAACACCGGTTGCGCCTGCACTAGATCTCCAACCTGACAAAGTCAATCAACACGAGGCCAGAGTACCCGGGGGATATCAGAACTTTTTGAAGCTATGGTTCCAAGACTACCATGCAAAAGAGAAAACATACAGCACCTCAACCCAATTTCACTAGAACAGATATGATCACAACTGAGCGAATGTACTCCCTAGTGAATTGTTCCGCACAAACTGATATCAACTGTACCACTAATAAGAAGCACCCCTGTATGGTTTCACTGTAAAGCATATAGTAGGTAAAAAGAGCTAAGACACCCCTATGAGAGGGTAGGGTTACCCTGTCCTAGATTTTGACATGATCTTGGGTTTCACTATTTCAAGCAAGCAGTTTCATACAATCCTGCGTACGAGTGAGCATCCTGTCCTAGTTTGGCACAATCACTAGGGCTTTACTATATATAGCTAAGCCGAATGGTCAAAAGGGGTACCTCGACAAGATTACCTAATATACCTCTCATATCTAACACCGATAAGTAAAAGGAGAATCAAATGGTATAGCGGTAATCTGGATCCAAGGGTTGTGTTTCCAATATGGCAGAGCCCACGACCAGCCAGCCTTTTGGCAAGCTTTTTAGGCAAGCCATCTAGGAATAGCAGATAGAAAACACAGCGACTTAAGAGTGACAATGCAAATGCAATGCAATGAACATATATATGTAAATAAAATGTCACATCATAAAGTCCAAGTTAAATTTTCTAAGTCCCCAACAGAGTCGCTGGAAACCGTAGCTTGCTTTCGTCCTCCTCGGAGGAGTTTAGTCTCATCGGATACAATAGCCCTACAGTTCGGACTCCTGTGGTTCTGAATCTGATTTCACAAATGCAATGTGAAATAGTGAAAACGCAAAAGAGTCCGAATCTGGAAAATGTTTGGAAAATTGATTTTGAATCAAAATGCCAAAAATAAACCGCATTGTCAGATTACAGAGTCGCTACCTAAATATTTTTGAAAAATTTAAGAAACCCATGACTTGTGACAAAGGTCACTTGTCCGTCATCACCAAAGTGTCTCGGCTCGGGAACTTAGGTATGAGAGGGGAATGTCATGAATTGAGCACCCCACTCACCTCGATCAAAGATCGGCTTCTACTAATCATGATGTGATTTTTATAGACAATATATGCTCTTGTTTCGATTGTTATGCTATCTATCATTACTATGTGAAGCACACAAGTATAGACTATTTCACCCACTTTAGAATGTTTTGATTTCATGTTTGCTTTGAAAAGAGCTTGAATGTATGCTACCTAATCATCCCAATTTAAGCGAAAAAGCCTTCATTCACCGGCATTCAAAAGATATATCAATTAAGCACCTAGCTTCATGGTAAACATGCTAGATATGGCAACACAAACATACATGAAATATGCTAAAGCGAAAATGCTCACCTAGTATTCAACAGAGGCAAGCCAAAATAGAAGAAAATAGTTAGAAAACATGCATGCTCTATTATGCAAGTGCTTAATGCAACACATACAAGATGGAACTATGAGGTTCGGTTTCCTTAGAATGGCACATGAATTAATTCGATAGCATGCCGTAACGCACGTATTCAAGTAAGTAAAGGTTAGAAAGGATGGATACTTTAACATGGTAATGACATGAAACCAAAATATGAATACAACATGCAACCATCATAAGCGAGTAAATAAAAGGGAGAAAGAAATGGGGGTTGGAAGACATGCACGATATTACAAGTGTTTACAAATTAGCCCTCACACAAGAGGGTTTGAATGAATGTCCTAATTAGCTAATTATTACAACGCCGAATAAAGCTAAATTAACTAAGTATTACAAATCCGAATTAAGCTAACTACTTAATTACAACATACTAGTATGAAATCCAATTTAAAGGGCTTGCACAGGAAGTGAGGAACTGCATGTGCAACCAAGAACATCTCCCCAAAAGCGCCCTTGTTCTAATGCCTGATTCTGTTCTGCCCGCAGTCAGAAAATAATTCTATTTTTGCCATAGTTGTTGCTCTGTTTTGCAAGGAAAATGCCACTACCTGAGGAACAAAAGGTGGCCGGTCATACAGAGAGGTGGCTGGCTGGCCACTGGTTTTAGGTGCTCCCCTGCTGTAATAGAATGGAAACAGAGCAAAAACAGAGTGTTTCTGGGGGATGTTTCTAGTTTTAGGTGCTCCCCTACTGCAACAGAATAAAAATAGTGAAAAAACAGAGTGTTTCCAGGAGATGTTTGTCCTCTCTGCCTCTCCTTATCATGAAACTAATCAAGGGAGGAGTAGAATCAATTCACCAACCATCAATTGACGCAAACTCGTTGCGTGATGATCTATGAATCGATAGGACAAAAGGTCAATAACCAAAAAGAAAAGACCAATAACACCCTTTTCTTATCATGGAATTACTTCAAAGAAAGTGGTGGATATTGTTTCTTGAACTATTGAACGTCATTAGGAAGTACGCAATGGATCCAGACGCAATGGGTTCTATTAACATCCGATTGAACCGCAACTTGGATTTATTATCTTGTTAACCTTTTTTACTCCAATTTTTTTAGTCTCTTTTATTACATTTCCATTCTTTAGTCATTTTTTGTCCAAAGTGATTGTTATGTCCACTAAATGAAGATAAGTGTCAAACAAGAGGTTGTCCTTAACAGAAGAGAGATGTAATGCCTTGGTAATGAATCTCTGAAGAGATTAAACCATTAAGCATGGCAGGTCTCTTTCTCATGCCTTAAACAATAATTCAATGCTTGAAACAGCTCTTAAACAATTAAAACCAAGAAATGAGGGAGGGTGCAGAGGTGATATGCAAAAATATGAGCACACGTATGAAAAGTATGTAATAAAAACTATTAACTCAAATAGGTTGGTGTCCCAAGCCTAAACCACCAAACCTTTGAGGACTCACAACAAGATATGCATGATATCCAAAGCATAAGCTAACTAAACAATTAAAATAGCTCCAAAACAGCCCAAAACAATACTAAAATCAATTTACAAAAGCTAAAAATGGTAAGCAAAATGTAAAAGAATTGAAGCTAGTAAGCAAGCCTAAGGAGATGTGGCTAACCCCTCCACTTTTTGGACCTTAAAACCACATGTTTTAGCCTCTGAAAATTAATGGCCAAAAGTAGAGAAATAAGTAGGAAACACAAGCGTAAAAGCTTATGGAACAAGGTTCAAGAAAGGGTGATTAACCCCCCTTACCTTTGGTAGCTTTCAACCACAAGTTTCAGCCCACCAAAGCAATCCCAAAATAGTATAAAAACAGCAAGAAAAGGAAAGGAAGAAATAATGTAAAGATAGCCAAAGTTATACCTCTTGAAGAGGAGTTACTTTTTTGTTCACAAGCCACAAGATCTCCACTCTCAAGGGCTGAGATCTTAGCTCAAGAACCTCAGCAAGGAGCCTCAAATTTTTGGTTTATTAAGTGTATGTATATTGCAAGACAGAGAGGGAGAGTGTTTTACAAGTTTTTGGCTCTTAACAAATTTTTCTAACCTAAAATCAAGAGGGGTGGTCATCTATATAAAGAAAAACTCTTTCTCATGTCGAAAAGATCTGTATAGAGATAACTAGTGCAAGGCATGCACATAGGGGGGGTGACAGGTGGCTGTAAATATCTTCCTGATGGGACATATGGCCAGCCATCCACTCTAAATGGACAGATTTGTCATCAACTGGCCGGCCACTTAATTGGTCGGCCAGCTACTTGTAGCAAAAATCTGTTTTCAAGCCCGACTTCAAATGGGTATATCTCCCTCATCCAGACTCGATTTTAGGTGATTCTTGAGCCTAAATTGAAGCCCCAGAAGTCTAATTTTCAATGGTGGTAGCGTCACATCTAAATTATAAGTATACAAAGAGATATGCTTAATTTAGTGAAGGCTGCTCATTTCTTTTTTAGCGGTTTGATGCCCATTCTTTTCCCTAACTAGTTTTCTTCCATCCCCTCCTATTTCCTTCAACCCCAGACCTATAAATAAGATGGTTTTAAATATTTTTCAAAGAGTTCATTGCCCTTCCATTTATTTCCAGTTTGTCCTTACTTAGTTTACTGAAAAATGTAATATTTTAATCGAAATGCGAGCCTCGGAACATCGTAGAAGCATTAGGAAAAATATTTTGAAAAGAAGGTTTTAAGGTCTAAAATAGTTTTCGTAAAAAATGGGGTGTAAGGTTGGGATTTAAAAACTCAAAACCGAAGCCTTTTGCTAAAGAAATTGAACGATTGTACAGCGTAACTTTTCATCATCGAGTGACCAACTTGAGGCGCCCAAGTCATAAGGGCGGTCAAAAATGCGGTGTCTACATCCTTAAATTCAAGTCTTTCTATGTAAACAGATATTTCAGACTCTTGTGATATGAAAACACCTCAAATGTCTCACCATATAGATAATGCCTCCAAATCTTCAAGGCAAAGATCACTGCCGCTAACTCTAGGTCATGAGTAGGGTAGTTCCTCTCATGTGTTTTCAACTGCCGTGTGCCATAGGCCACTACCTTCCCCTCTTGCATCAACACACATCCCAAACCTTCCCGTGAAGCATCACAATACACAGAATAGCCCAAACCCCTCTCCGAAATAATCAATACTGGAGCAGTGGTAAGTCTAACCTTAAGTTCTTGAAAGGCTTCTCATAAGTCTCACTCCACACGAACTTAATTCCCTTCCTCGTTAGTCTAGTTAACGGTGATGCTAATCTAGAGAAATTTTTCACAAATTGTCGGTAATACCCGGCCAACCCCAAGAAACTACGGATCTCAAAAGCATTCTTAAGTTGTCCCTAATCTTGCACTGCCTCTATCTTGGATGAATCTACAGTCACCTCTCTCCTAGATACCACACGATCTAAGAACTTAACTTCTTTTAACCAGAATTCACATTTCCCAAACTTAGCATACAATTTATGGGCTTTAAGCAATCCAAGTACCACTCGCAGGTGTTCCTTGTGCTCCTCCTCAAAGGGTGAGTAAATCAAGATGTCGTCCACAAACACGACTACAAAGCAGTTTAGAAACTCACGGAATATCTGGTTCATCAAATCCACAAACACGCCTGGTGTATTAGTTAGCCCAAAAGGCATCATTAGGAACTCATAATGGCCATACCACGTACGGAATGCCGTTTTGTGGATATCTTCCTCCCTTACCCTCAACTGGTGATAACCCAATCTCAAGTCTATCTTAGAAAAGCAACAAGACCCCTTCAACTGATCAAACAAATCATCTATACAAGGCATTTGGTATTTGTTCTTAACAGTTACTTGGTTTAACTTCCAATAATCGATACAAAGTCATAACGCACCATCTTTCTTTTTTGCAAAGAGAGCCGGTGCTCCCCAAGGTGAAGTACTAGGGCACATAAAACCCTTATCTAGCAGCTCTTGGAGTTGAATCTTCAACTCACTCAACTCGGCACGTGCAAATCTATATGGTGTCATAGAAATCGGTGTTATACCAGGCACTAAGTCAATAGAGAACTCAATCTCTTGGTGAGGTGGCAAACTAGTAAGATCCTCAAGGAAAACGTCCGAGTATTCACAAACTACCATCGGTAATTCGACTCGGACTTTATCACACTCATTACCCAAGAAGTTAACAAGAAGGAAACTAAGCTCACTCCGCCCACGTGGATCATACACCGGTGATAAGACTTTATCCACCTGGTCTCTCAAGAAATAAAAGTAATCACTGCTCAAGGTACATGCAGTAACCCTTTGACGGTAACAATCTATGATAGCCCGATACGATGATAACCAATCCATTCCCAAAATATCGTTAAAGCTAGATATGTCAATCAATACAAGTGCAAAAGAAAGTCGGCGATCGGCAACCTCTATGTCACAACCTCAACACCCTTGTTTCAAAACAATCTCACCACCAATAGGTGACTCTATATAGATAGGAGATTCTAAATGAGCCAACTCTAGCCCCAAAGCTGATGTAAAAGTAAACGAAATAAATGAATGGGATGCACCTGTATCAATCAACACATTAGCAATGGAATTGTAGTACAAGAAAGTACCTCTCACTACTGAAGGCGCTGGTACAAGGTCTGGCACGGTAACAGCGTACACACGCTCTGTAGGTCATTGCTAAACCTGCTTACCCTTCAGAGCATAAGCTTGATGCACTGACTGAGTCGAAGAGGCTTCTTGATTGGCCCTCGAGGCCTGTGCTAACTGTGCAGGCTGATGACTCTATGTCTGCCTCAAACCAGACGCACTAGGTCTGCCACCCAACTGAGGGCAAAACATCTTCATGTGCCCTGCCTGCCCACACTAATAACAAGTGAGCGGCTGCCATCTCGCTTGACTCTGGCTCTGAGAATGAGCCGAAGACGATGCAGACCGTTGCCTTCCCCCTCTCTGTGGGCAAGCTGGAGACTTGTGGCCCAACTAACCACATTTGAAACAAGTGAAATCTCCCTGACCACCTCTCCCAGAACCTGAGCTCGGCGTTGTAGACCACCCGAACTCCGTTCCGCGCTCGAGGGCGCAAATTGTAGTTCTTGCTACTATAGTTCGGACTCCTGTCATGGTTCTGAATCTAATCTCACAAAGTGCAATGTAAGACTGATAAATCACCAAAGAGTCCAAATCCGGCAAATCGTTTTGGAAAACTGATTTTAATAAAAAAAAAAAAGTGCCAAACATGGACTGCTTTGCCAGATTTCAGAGTCGCCACCTAAATGTTTTGTTTTTGGAAAATTTGGAAACCCTGACTTGTGCCTAAGGCCACGTGTCCGTCATCACCAAAGTTGCCTCGGCTCGGGAACTTGGGTACGAGAGGGGAAGGTCCTGAAATGAGCACCCCCGCTCGCCGGCCCGATCAAAGATCGGCCTCTACTAACATAATATGTTATTTTTGAAAACACATGTGCTCTTATTCCGGTTGTTAATCTAACTTACTATGTGATGCGCACAACATACAAGTATAGACTCAATCACTCAATTTGAAACAAAACATCTCATGTTTGTTTCTCGAAAACGGTTTGAAAGTGCTACTCGCAAGTAGGCTAAGACGCGGATTTGCCACCAAACAAGGTGGGCTTGAAACAACATGATTTTGCCACCCTCAAGTGGGCTTAAAACTCACATTTTGATGAATTGTTCCAATTCAAGTAATGAAGCCTTCATCCACAGGCATGCATGTAGTTAAATACTTAAGCAGTTAGCCTCATGGCAAGCATGCTATCATGGCAGTTACTTATACACATGTAAGGATGCTAAAGCATAAACACTCACAGTGTACTCCGAGCCAAAAAAGAAGCTAGTTAGAAATCAATGCATGAATCCTAACTATGCTAGATGCCTAATGCAACACATGCAAAATTCAGCTAAAATAGGTTCGGCTATCTAGAATGGCATATGAATGCAACACTTGATAACATGCTTTGAAACACGTATTCAAGAAAGTGTATTGAAATACAATGCAGTTTGTATAATGTGCCGAGCCCAGTGCATGCAAGACAAAATGAATGATGCACGCATGCAAAGCATAAGTATGCTAATTGAAACATGACCTAAACTAACCATCGAAAGCTGATAAGTAAAAGGAAGAAAGAAATGGGGTTGGAAGACATGCATCACACACACGCACGCTTATTACAACAATACGCCCTCTCGACGGAGGGTTCGAATAATAAGTAAACTAGCTAATCTAAGCTAGTTAAACTAATTATTACAAACCAAGACTAATTAACTAATCCTAGTTAACTAACTAGTTATTACATCACAAATTGATTAGTTAAGCGCATTAACTAATTAAGTACAGAACCAAATAGCTAACTAGCTAAGCAAGGCATTTAAAAGAAGCCTCGGGGCGAGAAGTGCATGCATGCTCGATCGCCTCGCTCGAAAATCCATCGTTATGCCCCAACTTGCCTCTGTTTGCATTTGATTTCAGATCACTGTACAAACCTCCAGATAGCTTCTACTCCATCATGGAACCTCCAGGAAGGCTGCCGACCACTTAGTGGTGTTGTAGACCACCTGTAGACCACCTAAGTATGCTGCAGACCAGAAAAAGTGGTCGGCCAGCCACTTTTATTGGTCTGCCGACCATAAATTCCGCCTAACTCCATTTTTGCTGCAACAGAGAACAAGAAGGGGCACAACAATGTATCTGCAAGGTATGTGTGCACAACCACCCTCCCTATCATTTCTCAAGCTCAAGGAAATGCGGTACTCGACTCTCGGGCCACCAACCATGCATTGCAATGCACGATGGCCGAGAAGCCAAGTTTGCACAATTCAATGTCAATGAATGCACAAATAACACATAAAAGCCTTAACCTCTATCATGCTTGATCAAGAGGGTTGACAACCGAGAAATGAGGTACGTTTCATCACTTTAAGTATGAAATGTCCCTCGTTTCTCGTGTTTGGATTAACACCCTATCCAAACACAATGCAATGCAACATGATCAACTTAACAATGCTAATGGCATGCAAACAAAATGCAATGCATGCACATGCAAACAACATGCAATGCAGCAAAATGCAAACATAATGCAATGTAACAACATGCAAACAACATGCTCTTCTACGAATGCTAGGATGGCATGCACAAGATTCTATCATGCAAACAATACATGCATGGCAAGCTTAGAAGCTAAGGCATCAAAGCTAGGAAAGAGCATCTCACAAGAGGCATGCAAAACAATGCTCAATGGACTTAAACCGAATATTGACAGACCTAAATCATGCCAAAACAGTGGCCAAAATGCTGAAATGATGGCATGAAAAGCAAGATAATGCATGCTCATGCATTGGCCCATTAACTAAGCATAAGAGCACAACTCTCAAACATGATCAAGAAGTGACAAACATAGAAGTGTGACAACACTATATGCTCTGAAATCATGTGTGAAATGATGCCAAATCATCCAAACAACACAAGCATAGCATGCTAGAAGGCCTAAAGCACAAGGCTACCAAAAGGGGCTACACAAGTGGCATGCAATACATGGCACAAATGATTGAACTAACCATGGACAGAGCTCAAATAGGTCAAAACAAAGACCAAAACATGCTGAGATGGGAGCTCAAAAGTCTAGGCATGCATGCATACGCATTGGTCCACAAACAAGGCAATAATGCACAACTCTTAAAAGCACTCGAAGAGTGAAAGAAGTGAGAACATGGCAATGCTATACGCTCTGAAATATCATGTTAAATGATGCCAAATCATGCACATGTCACAAATGAAGCATGCTAGGAGGCTCAAAGCTTGAAACTAACATAGGCACTTGCACTATAGCTATGCAATACATGAACCATATGGCCAAGACAACCCAAAACAGTCCTAGAGCATGTCAAATCAAGGTTAAAACATGCACGGAGTGTGGCCAAAACAAGATAGGATGAAGGGCATGAAGCGTGGAGTATGCACGGCCAATAAGGAGGATTACACTACACCTACCAAAACCAAGCATGAGATGACTTCACCAACAAAAATCAGAGTTGCATCATGGAAAAATAAGACCAAAAACACACTGAAATGGCAGCCCAAAAGATTAGGCAAGATGACATACATATTGGCTCATATTTAAGGCATAAGGCACAAACCCTCCAAAGCATTGAAAGAGTGACACATGTGAGTGTATGGCCACACTACATGCACTGAAATCACATATCAAATAATGCTGGATCATGCAAATAGCCCAAGCAATGCATGCTAGTGGACTCGAAACACAAAGCTAGTGAGCAAGAATGAACTATGGCTATACAAAGCAAGGCATGCATGACCAAAACAACATAAAACATAGCTTAAGCATGGTAAAACATGAGTGAAAGCTTGCTGGAGTGGAGCCAAAAACAAGCTAGAATGATGGTCCAAAGCGTGATGCATGTTGGGCTAGCAAGGAGGATTGCATTACAAGTACATGAAGCATGCAACAAGTGATCAAACCAACCCAAAACAGAGCTAAGGCATGCTGAAATATGGTCTAAGACATGCTAAGATGGAGCCAAAACATGCTAGAAAGACATGCTAAAACCTTAAGCATACAAGGCTAGTTTGCAAGGATTACACTACAAGTGTAGAAAGCTGCAAGGGTGGCCTAAACTAAGCCAAAACAGAGGTATGCCATACTGAAATAAGGCCAAAAATAGACTGAGATGGAGCCAAAACAACCTTAACAAACATGCTACTTTGATGAGCCATCAACACAAGTAAACAAGAGAAGAGGAGGGGGGACAACCCCCTCCTATTTGAGGCCTCAAAACACACTTTCTACCACTGAAAATCCACTGGATTTCAGTGGCTAAAAGGCCAAGAGAAGATGATCTCAAAGGCCTAAAAGGATAGCACAAAACAAAGCCAAACAAGGCACAAAAGGGGGTAGACTACCCCCAACACCAAAGAGGCCTCAAACCAACATCTTAAACACTTGAAAATGAAGCTTTTTACAGTTGACAACTAGGCCTAAAACATCATGCAAATAGGGCCAAAGACTTAAACAAAACAAAGCTTTAAAAGGATTAGAGCCTTACCCTTGAAGACCAAGAACAAAGCAACAACTCTAGCAGCTTTTCTGAGCTAAAAACCAACTCTTGAGTTCAAACAAGACCCACAGGTACCTTAGCAACAAGAGTGTGGTGTTTCACTAGGTGTTTGTGTGCAAAAGTGTGAATAAACTACACTTTCAAGCACAAATATAGAGCAAAGGAAGAAATATAGAGATAGAGATGTATCTATAACTCCAATGCAAAATTCTGAACCTGAGACAAGAGGGAGGAGGCTCCCTTATATAGAAAACCAAGCATCAAGCTTGTTGAACAAGTTTGGAGCTCCAAGCAATCCCTCCATACACGTGTATGGAGGCTACTTTTTGTGCCCGACAGCTGGCACAGCTGGCAAGAAAAATATCTACAGAAAGTGTAGGAAAGCTGCCGACCAGTTGAATGGTCAGCCAGTTACTTACACTGGTCGGCCGACCAAAAAAAGTGGTTTGCAGGAAGAACAACCGGTCGGCAGGGGGGGGAAGAGGGTCTGCACAGAGAGAGAAAGGTTGTGGCATGGCTGCAGACCACTTGTAGACCACCTAAGTGGTCGGTTGGATACTTTTCTGGTCGGCAGCCCATTTTTCTAGTAGACAGGCAAAATTCTGCTTTCCAGGTCTAACTTCAAATGGCCATAACGCCTTCATCTGGACTCCTTTTCAGGTAATTCTTGTGTTCAAATTGAAGCCCCAGAAGTAAGATTTCCAATGGTTGTAGCCTTGCATCAAAATTCTAACTGTAAAAAAGTTATGTTGTTTTGGTGAAGCCGCTCAGTTTTGGTCCTACCTGGATTCATGCCGAACTTCTCCCAAACTAGTTTTCTTCTCTCCTTTCCTCTTTTCTTCAACTCCAAACCCCTAAACAAGATGTTTTGAAATATTTTTCAAAGATTTCATCTCTCTTTCATTCATTTCCACTTTGTCCTTGCTCGGTTTACCGAAAAGCGCAACATTTAACGAAATGCGAGCTTCGGAACATCGTAGGAATTTTATTTCCAAAACATTTTGAAAGAGAGGGTTTCAAGGTCTAAAATCTTTTGATCAAGATTGTTTTTGTCCAAAAGGGGTATGAAGTTGGGATTTGACTCTCTCCTGGTTGAAGAGATTGAACCTTTGCCCTGCTAACCTTTCACCACCAAGTAAACCATCAGTAGTGCCCAAGTCTTAAGGGCGGTCAAAAATGGGGTGTCTACAGGTGCTATAAAAGTGGACCTCGACTGTGCACCTTAGGCTGCTGAGGGTTAGAACCCCTCTGTCTCTTACTATCCCCCTAAACATCCTAACTCCTCTTGGAGCCCCTTATCCGCTCCTCCTCCATCTACATTACGGTCTCAAGATGAGCCATCGCCACATCTACAAGGTGTGTCCATAGTCTTTAATCATTGACCCGACCACTTTGAACATGAGCCTGATCCTCAACCTCTTCTCGAACTCTAAACAACAGCACTCCTTAGTCACTACGAGTTCTGGTGCAAACCTTGACAAGCTAGTAAATATGGTGTCAAACTCGGTCACTGGAGTGTTCAACTGCAGAAGCTTAGAGAATTGATTTCTCAACTTTTCCCTAACTGTGGGAGGCAAAAACTTATCCTAGAAGGCATTGACAAATGCCTCCCAGGTCACTCCAATGTGCTCCCGTGCATATTTCCACCACTGACCCGCATCTTTCTTCAACTGGAAGGATGCCAGGGTCACTCTTAGCCCGTCGTCTTCGATGCCAAGAATCTAAAAAATCTTCATTATCTATTCTAGCCACTCATCCGCCTTCAGTGGCTCCTTGGGATCACCCAAAAATTCGTTCGGATTGGACCGAAAGAACTCTCTATTCAAGAATGACGGCCCTGCCTCAGTTACTTGGGCCTGGACTTGATTCTTAGCCCTGAGAATGTATATAGACTTCTGTAATGCTCCGGCCATTTCATAGGCTAAGGTGCCCATGGCATGCTGATCAACTAGTTCAGCCACATTACCTGACCAACCCCTTCTTTTTGTGTCAGAATCTCATCTGGTAAAGGCACCTCATGCCTTCTAGGCCTACCATGCCTACCACCACCACCACGTCCACGTCCTGACATCCTAATGAAGGTAACAAAAAAGTTTAGCACATTTACAAGTGTGCCGAAGCTAACCCACTTGCGTCCACATACGGTGGACAACGATAATTCACTCCATGCAAGCACGTAGTTACATAAACACATACGAATTTCTTTCCTAGACAATTACCATCCCGTGGCGTTACCAGAGTTCCAATTAGAAACAACAGTGATCAAGTGCTCTTCTAATAGGACTTCTAAAAACCCGTAGACCCAATCAATATCACATAGCATACCATACATACTAATGTCTCTATCAAGCGAGACAAACCCATTGTGGTAATAACCACTTCCCACGTACCCAAAGTATTCAAACTCGGTATGCTCTGATACCAAGTTGTAACACCCCGAAATAAATACAAAATACTCATTTCATTAATCAGAGTTTGATATACAAAAGGTGACACATGCAATATATATTCATAAGCAGTTCAACCTAAATCTATAGCATGTGTTACACATAAAGATAAGAAATGAATACTAAACATATAATCATATGCCCTAAAGGCTTGCATCTTTCCAAGTCAATGCTTGGGTACAACAAAAGTGAGTTTTAAGCTCAATACAAACAAAGCCCTAGGCTTGTATAAAAATGAATACAAAATGAATAAAATTGAGCCTTCTGCTCTACAGTCCTCCTAAGCTATGTCGTTCGTAGAGGCATATCACCAGCACTTGAAAATATTTTTCCCAAATAGGGTGAGCCAAAGCCCAACAGAGATAATCTAACACAATATATGAATTTTAACAAAGATATAAGTATAACATGTATTTACAATGCCCATGATAAAATCATATATAACTTTTTTGCAAAATCATACTATATCGAACTTAAATCTCAATCCGTTTCATAACAATCCGTGTGTTATTTCCAATTTATTCAAGCATCCAAACTGAAGATACAACTCAATGGGTCTCTAACCAATATAACCATCATACAAACACTTCTATTTGCCATTTTATGGATAAAAACAGGTATTTCTAAACGAGTATACGATCTCCAGAACAGATAACTCATCCAAATTTCGAAGTATAAGTAGCGATACATGTCTATCTCCACCATTTATATAAACATCCACCCAATTTCGCATTTCCCATACCAATTCCAGTTATTTATACAAAATAAGTACTTAAAACATTTAGGGCGCAATCTCCCTTTCTTCCAAAATCCAACCCAAGTATAAAATCCTTACTTTGGTCAAAACTCATCCTCATTTCCATCCCCATAATCATTTTCCATACACCTATTTGAAAACCCCTCTTTTGATTTCAACCCAAAACCCTAGGTTTGCTCAAAATACTCCAAAATCACAATATTGATTTATAAAAACAAATAGCTAAGTTAAAACTCATAAAAGAGTGTAGAAAATCCATACCTCAAAGCTAGGAGACCAAAGGAAGAATGGAGACACCTCAAAGAAGCCGAAACCCAACTTTGATCAGATGAAAACGAAGCTCTACGTGAGCTCTACCTTTTTAACAAGGGTACACGGGTAGAGAAACCACTAAATCTAGGTGAAAATGTAGAGAGAGAGTAAGTTTTAGAGAGAGAATATCTAGATCTAGGGTTTTGAAATGTTTTATAGAGAGAAAGATATGAAAAAGTGACGTTAAATATGACTTTTACGAACTGATATACGCATAGTCCGCTTGAGCGCAAGAAGTGACGCTTGAGCATTAGACACAATAAGTTGTTCCAAGCGCAGAATACACACATCCAAAATTTTTGCAGACAGAAGCTCATCGCTCGAGCGCAAGAATGGACGCTCGAGCGCATGACTGCTCGAGCGTAGAAAATGTCGTTCGAGCATGGAATGCACTCTCCCAGTAGTTTTATAGACCTGCAAAAGTACTGAGAATTCACAAAGCCCACTCGAGTGCAAGAAGTGCCGCTCGAGCGGAGGAGTAAAATTATGGGCAACAAAAGTTTGAAAACCAGGCTACCAACCTGTTCCAAACGCAACCAATACAAACCAACAACCATATTCAAGGAAGTATAAGAGAAGTAAGACATGAACCACAATACAGAACTATGAAACCCGAGTTCAGAATGCAAAATGGGTTGGGTCTAAACTAGAATTTCTAGCTCCGAAGGATCAGACAAGGGTCAGACAAAGAAGTGACGACGGTCAATCGGCCCCACAAGCAGCCCAAACAGTGATCGAACCAATCACCTTCATGGATGCAGACTGCACAGGAGTCCGATACCCTCATAACGACCCTCTGGTCATTTCATCTCTTCTTTCAAACTACAAAGTTAGGTGTGTACTTGTCAACAATGGCAGCTCATCAGATATTATCTTTTTCAATGCTTTCAAGCAGCTCAAGATCGGGAAAGAAAAATGGTTGCCCCTGCAAACCCCCTTAGTTGGTTTCACAGGGGATCAGGTGACCTCTATAGGATCCATTAATGTTCCAATCATTATTGGAGAGTACCCAAGGCAACCACGAAGATCCTTACCTTCCTCATCGTTGACTGTCCCTCTACTTATAATATTATACTTGGGCGTACAACCTTTAATGCCTTCCAAGTTGTGATGTCCACATACCATTTGCAATGCAATTTCCAACTGACTATGGGGTTGACATTTTGAGAGGAGAGCAGACTATAGCCAGAGAATGTTACGTTGCCTCGCTAAAAGATGTGAAGGTGAAGGAGGCTATGATCATTGAGGGCCTTGATGCCAGAGATGAATAGAAACTAATCTGGGGGAAACCAGTTGAAGAGTTAGTGGAATTACCCATTAACCCTGCCGACCCAATGAAGACCGCTAAGATTGGCTAAGCCCTCAGGCCAAGGTTAACCTTACAACTCTCCTCACCGAGCACAAGAATGTCTTTGCTTGGACTCATGAGGACATGCCAGGCATTGATCCTTCTATTATTACTCATTGTCTCAGCATTGAGCCACAATTTTGACTAGTCCGCCAAAAGTAGCGCATTTTCCATCGGATCTCAACAATCTCATCGCTGAAAAAGTAAACAAATTGTTGAGGGCCAAGTTCATCAAAAAAGTAAACTATACCAAGTGGTTAACCAATGTGGTTTTGGTTCGCAAAAGCAATGGCAAATGGAGACTCTGTGTCGACTATTCCGATCTCAACTGAGTTTGCCCCATAGATAGCTACCCATTACCCAGGATAGATCTATTGGTCAATGAAATGGTAGGCCATCAAATGCTCAGTTTTATGGATGCTTTTTCAGGCTATAACCAGATCCTAATGCATGCAGCTGATCAAGAGCACATATCTTTCATTATTGACATGGGGACTTACCATTACTGCGTGATACCGTTCGGTTTGAAGAACACGAGGGCCACTTATCAACAACTGGTTAATGCCATATTCAAAAACTAGATAGGAAGGGATATGAAGGTCTACGTTGATGATATGCTCGTTAAAAGCAAGCTTGCCTCAGATCACTTATCAGACCTGTATGAGACCTTCTAGACCTTGTGCAAATATAAAATGAAGCTAAATCCAAAGAAATGTGCCTTTGGCATTGGGTCTGGCAAATTATTGGGTCTCATGGTCAGCCACAGGGGAATTCAGGCCAATCTAGAGAAGATCAAGACCTTAATAGAAATGCGGTCTCCCAGAATAGTAAAGGAGGTTTAACGGCTCACTGGCTATAACACCCCGACCTTGCTTTTGCTTAATTGATTATTTATTCGTTAATTAGCCTTGTGATAATCGCTTTTCATGTGTTAGTATAAGTGTTAAGTGAATTATGTGATAAAGAGATTAATTTTGATTCAGAAGAGCTAATATGAGACCTTAAATATTTAATTTGTCATGTATAGGATTGATTTATAATCATGATATTCGCATATGAGTCATGTCTCATGTTTAATTGCATGTATGAGAATTTAATTTATGATAGGACAAATTTGTTTGATTCTCTAATTTTTAGATTGATTTAGAAATTTTGTATGAGACTTCACAATCTAAATTGACATGTGTGAGATTAATTTGTAGCTATGAAATTTATATATAAATGATTATTTCATGTTTAATTGTAAAATTTATATGTTTATAAGATTTTGATTCAGTAATTTAAATATGACTGAATAATTGTAATCTAATCGGTATGAGCCTAATTCAAGTTTAATTTTGTAATTAAGGGTTCTATATGATTAGATTAACTATATTTAATTAGTTTGATGAGTTGTTTTGTGTAAATTTTAATTTGGTAAGTTAAGGCCTTGTTTGGATGATTTAGTCATCTTGTTGGGTTAAATAGAGATGTAGAGTGAGTTGGTGTTAGCATGTGTGTTTTATGTTGAGAGCTTAGAGAGAAAGAGGAGGAAAAGGAGAAGTTAGGGCTTCTTGATTTGTAACGCCCCAAAATTTACACAATATATCCATCTCATATTAACCAATGAATAGCAGCATAAATAAATAGATAAGCTTTCATTAATCAGAGTTTGATATACAAAAGGTGACACATGCGATATACATTCATAAACAGTATATCCAGAATCTACAGCAAGTGTTACAAGATGGAGAAAAGAAATAAAAGCTAAACAGATAATCATACGCCCTAAAGGCTTACATCTTTCCAAGTCAATGCTTGGGTACATCAAAAGTGAGTCTTAAGCTCAATATAGATAAAGCCCTAGGCTTGTACAAAATTAAATATAAAATAATAACACCGAGCCTTCAGCTCCACAGTCCTCCCAAGCTAAGTCCTTGGTGAAGGCATGTCACCAGTACTTGAAAATGGTTTTTCCCACATAGGGTGAGCCAAAGCGAGTAAAACACTACAACACAATGTATAAGTCTTAAGAAAGCCATAAGGTTTTATGCATATGCAATGCCAGTACTAAAATATTTATATCCTTTTTCAAAAGCCGTGCTATGCTAGGTTTATATCACAATTCTCGAAACCATGCCCTTTTGCAATAGAAAGTAGGGGGAAATCTCAAAGCAATACAACCTTTCACAGATAGAAGCTGTCAAATGGCACCCATCTAAACGTAGCCTATACAAACGCTACTATTTCCATTTTACGGATATTTTATCCGCGGGAACCGACACTCATGTATACGCAATTTTTTGAGACTTTCACCCTGGACACATAGGCCAACTTGATTTGGTGATACATACCTCTTTCCCACGTTCACCCATTTTTCTCAAAATCATATACATTTTCAATATATTAAATGAGCAGCAACGTTCAATGTACATGGATGAGAAATTAGTTTTAGTCACCTAATTCTCATGCAATTTCTACAACACTCATAGCTATCCTTCACCGATAGCCCAAAATAAATATCTCTAAACAGATAAATAAATTTCATTAAATATACACTTTTCCAAAATCTTAAGATGGGAGTAATAATACATATCCAACTCTGCCATCATCATCAATATTAATTTAATTTCATACTTCTCAACATCAATCCCATTTTCTCTTTACAATCTCAAACATTCACATTTTAGGGCACAATCCTTTTCTCTTTGACAATCAATTTCAACGTAGGAAATACCTCATTTCAACATATATCAACTCCAATTTCGTACCCACAAGCTTTTCCAAGAAACCATTTGAAAACCCCTCCTTTTCATTTTGATTTCAAACCCTAAGTTTTACCAAAAAAAACCCCCAAACCACTATAATATTTTGAAATAGCAAATAACTAAGGTCAAACTTATACAATAGTGTGAAGAATCCCTACCTCAAGCTTAGAAGATGATTGAAGGAGAGATGGAAACTCAAAGATTCCAAAAACCAACTTTGCTTCGATTAGAACAAAGCCCTCGCCGAGCTCTATCTTTTTAACAAGGGCACACAGGTGAAGAACTCGACGGATCTAGGTGTATTTGTAGAGAGAATGTGAGTTTTAGAGACAGGGGGTCTCAACTTTATGGTTTTGAAATGTTTAGAGAGAGAGAGAGAGAGAAATGAAAAAGTGACCCAAAAAGGTGGTTCTGCGATCTGATATACACACAGGCTGCTCGAGTGCAAAAAGTGACGCTTGAGTGTAAGACACAAAAATAGTCACCGCTTGAGCTCAGGAAGTGATGCTCAAGCGTCAAGACACAAAGGAAAAAGGCATCATTGCTCAAGCTTAAGAAGTGACGCTCGAGCGGAGAATACAAACTCTCAAAAGTTTTGCAGACAAAAGACCAACGCTCGAGCTCAAAAAATGGCTGCTTGAGCCAAGACCGCTCGAGTGCATGAAACTTCGCTCGAGCGAAGAATAACATTTCCAATAGTTTTGCAGACTTGCAATGTACTGAGAGATAACAAAGACCGCTCAAGTGTAGAAGAAAAATTTTGGGCAACAACAATTTGAAAACAAGCTACCAACCTGTTCCAAACATGACCAACACAATCCAAAAGCCAAACTCAAAGAGGTACAATTGGAAACAAGACATGAACTACTGTAGAAGACAAAGAACTCGGATCTAAAACATTAAATGGGTTGGGTCTAAACTTGAAATGCTGTAACCTCCCCCCCTTAAAGAATTTCGTCCCCAAAATTTAAACCAAACATTAAAGCCAAGTTTAAGCCAATTACAACAATTATAATCATTCAAATTTATCAGCATGACCTATCCACCGGTCATCCATTCTCATCAACAAGATAAACATAGGCTCTTTGCTAAATATACAATTCACATTTCCAAAACATATACAATGTTTATATTACATTATCCTAACAAAGTTTTCAATACATGCTCAAACATCAACAAATAGGTCGGATACTTCTCATGTATTTCCACCTAACGCTCCCAAGTGGTTTCCTCAACCCTGTGGTGTCGCCACAATACTTTCACCAAAGGAATTGTCTTGCCTCACAAGACTTGGTCTCAAGTATCTAAAACTCTAACCGGTCTCTCCTCATACAAGGCATCCTCGTCTATCTCTAACTCTGTTTAATCCAACACGTGTGATGGATCCATCTCATACTACCGAAGCATGTAGATATGAAACACGTCATGAACCTCGGAAAGCTGTGGCGGCAAGGCCAAACGATAAGCTACCTCTCTAATCCGTTCCAGGATCTCAAAAGATCCAATAAACTTAGGAGACAACTTCTCACTCTTTCCAAATCTCATCAAATCCCATCTAGGTGATATCTTCAAGAAGACGTGATCTCCCACCACAAACGATAACGGTCTCCTTCTATGGTCGGCATAGCTCTTCTGACGACTCTGAGTCGTGACCAACCTCTTACGGATAAGTGTAACTTTCTCCATCGTTTCCCAGACTAACTCTGGACCCAACATCGGTGCATCCCCCACCTCGGCCTAACACACATGAGATCTACAAGGTCGTTCATATAAGGTCTCAAATGGTGCCATGCTAATACTCGACTAGAAGCTGTTGTTATAGGCAAACTCTACTAAAAGCAAGTGCCTCTCCCACGACCCTTTAAAGTCAAGACGTAACCTCGACGCATATCCTCTAGAATCTGAATGGTACGCTCTGATTGACCGTTAGTCTGAGGATGATACATAGTACTAAAAGTCAATCTTGTGCCCAAGGCATTTTGTAGGCTCTGCCATAAACGAGCCGTAAAACATGGATCTCTATCTGAAACAATAGTGACATGGACCCCATGAAGTCTCACTATGTCCCTAATATAGAGGTCAGCATGATAATCTACCGAGTCACTCACGTGCATAGGTACAAAGGGCGCCGACTTGGTTAATCAGTCAACTACCACCCAAATCGCATCATTACCTTGTTGAGTCCTTGGAAGACTCACAACGAAATCCATCGTGATATGCTCCAATTCCACTCGACTATAGGTGAGGGTGGTAACAAACCCGCTGGCCTCTGGTGCTCAGTCTTCACTTGTTGACAAGTAAGGCACATCAAAATGAATAAGGCAACACCTCTTGTCATCCCCTTCCACCAAAAATGGTGACTAAGGTTGTGATACATCTTTGTGCCTCCCGAATGCACCGCAAGGCATGAATGGTGAAACTCTCAAAGCACTTCCTCTCAGCAAGATTCTGACACGAAAAGATGATCAAGGTATCTAACACTTGAGTCATAATATACGTTCAAGCTTTTCTCTACCTTCCCACTAGAGATATTTTCCCAGAGGGTTTCTATCTCAAGATCACCCCTATGTACTTTTATCACTCGGCTCGCAAGTGTAGGTTGTGCAACTACCGAAAACAAGGCTACAGACTCAACGGACTCGCCAAGATGCAAGTCAAACTCACCAATAGTACCCAACATATCCCATTCTCAAATGGCGAAATTAGCTACACTGCCAATGGATTTCCTACTTAACGCATCGACCACAACATTGGCCTTCCTCGGATGATAATGCAACTCAAAGTCATAATCTTCTATAAACTCCATCCACCTCATTTGCCTCAGATTCAATTCTTTCTATGTAAACAGATATGTCAAACTCTTGTGATCATAAAACATTTTAAACTTCTCACCATGCAAATAATGCCTCCAAATCTTCAAGACAAAAATCACTGCTGCTAACTCTAGGTCATGAGTAGAATAGTTCATCTTATGTGTTTTCAATTGTCGTGAGCCATAAGCTACTACTTTCCCCTATTGCATTAATACACAACCCAAACCTTCCCGTGAAACATGACAAAACACTGAATAGCCCAAACCTCTCTTCGGAATAATCAATACTGGAGTAGTGGTAAGTCTAACCTTAAGTTCTTGGAACAACTTTTCACAAGTTTCACTCCACACAAATTTAATTCCCTTCATCGTCAGTCTAGTCAATGGTGAGGCTAGTTTAGAGAAATCTTTCACAAACTGACGATAATGCCCGGCCAACCCCAAGAAACTACAGATCTCAAAGGCATACTTGAGTTGTTCCCAATCTTGTATGACTTCTATCTTGCATGAATCTATAGTCACTCCTTCCTTGGATACCACGTGACCTAAGAACGTTACTCCACTCAACTAGAATTCACATTCTCCAACCTTAGCATACAATTTCTGGCTCTAAGCAACTTGAGTACAACTCACAGGTGTTCCTCATGTTCCTCCTTAGAGGGTGAGTAGATTAAGATGCCGTCCACAAAGATGACCACAAAGCAGTCTAAGAACTCACAGAAGATTTGGTTCATCAAGTCCATAAACACGGTTGGTGCATTGGTTAGCCCAAAAGGCATCGGTAGGAAATCATAATGGCCATACCGAGTACGGAATGCCATTTTCTAGATATCTTCCTCCCTTACCCTCAATTGGTGGTAACCTAATCTCAAGTGTATCTTAGAAAAGCAACAATACCCTTTCAACAGGTCAAACAAATCATCTATGCGTGTGTAGCTTACTTTTCGTGCTCCTTTCGAATATGATTAGCCCTACAGTTTGGACTCCCGTGGTTTTGAATTTGATTTCATAAGTGCAATGTGAAATAGATAAACACAAAGGAGTCCAAATCCGACAATTCTTTTGGAAAATTGATGTTTGAATCAAATGCAAAAAATGGACTACTTTGCCAGATTTCAGAGTCTCCACCTAAATATTTTTGGAAAATTTAGAAAACCTGTGAGTCGTGCCAAAGGCCATTAGTTTGTCATCCCCAAAGTGTCTCGGCTCGGGAACTTAGGTATGAGAGGGGAAGGTCATGATTTGAGCACCCCACTCACCCGATCAAAGATCGGCCTCTACTAATCATGATTTGACTTTTATTTACATTATATGCCCTTGTTCTAATTATTAGGCTATTTTTACTAGGTGATGCACACATGTATAGACTAATTTGTAAAAGTTGGAATGCTTTGATTTGATGTTTGTTTGAGAATTATTTTGAATGCGCGACACTTGAAAAAGTGAGTTTGTATGTACATTAGTCAATTTATCCCAATTTTAGCAATTAGTCTTCATCCACAAGCATTCAAACAATTATATCACTTAAGCAATTAGCCTCATGGAAAGCATGCTTGGTATGGCGACAATCACATGCAATGCAAGATGCTAGAACAATAAACACTCACCTAGTACTCTAAGGCAAGCCAAACAAAGCAAAATATTTAGAAAACATGCATGCTCCTAAATAATGTGATATGACTAATGCAACACATACAATCATGCAATTAATAGGCTCGGCCACTAGCATGGCATATGAACCAATTCAAGGCATGCGATAAATCACGTATTCAAGTGTCCAAGTGTCCCAATTAAACTAACTATTACATTAAATGAACGAATTAATTGAACTAACTATCAACTAGCTTTCTAAGTTATTACAGCAAAGATACTACAACAATTACATCAACATAATATAAACAACAAATAATTACAACAAATAATTACAACAATGGTAATTATATCAATAATATTAATACAAACAATCAATGAGGCACAATGATCTCATGCATAGTGTCCAAAAGCTGCTTTGTCTGCTCAGATTACTCTATCTCACCCTCAGCCATGGCCCTCTGTTTCTGCCAAAAGGTCTTTGTTTACCAAGCATTAGGGGCCGGTCGGCCCCAAATGAGATCCGGCCAAGTCCAAAAAGAGACGACCGTACCCTAATTTTGTGCCAAAAATGCTTTTGTGCTCTGAGGTGAGAACAGTGCAGACAAAGCCTTTCTAGGTCCTGTTTGTCCCTTCTACACTTCTCTGTCATAGGGAACTCAAGAGAAGAATGATGTCAATTCCGAAACCACCAATAAGCACAAGTGGATGGCTTAATGGTTTTGAGGATGTTTGGACAAAACTTCATAAATGCAATGAAAAACCACCCTTCCCTCCTATCATGAAGGCTCAAAGAGGAAAGTGGACACGCACCGAGTCTTATCCATGTATCATGGATTGATAAGTGACAATTCTCGGAACGATGGACTTGGGATAATGTTCGACCAAATTCAACCAACTCAAAACCTTTTCTTTATGTCAGTCTAGTTCATTTTAAGCCGATTTTATTAGTCCTTTCTATTCTTTAATCAATTTGTTGAAGGTGATGATTAAGTCCACTAAATGAGAAGAAATGTCAAACGAGAAGTGACTCATGGCATGAAAGGGAGACTACACCTTGACAATGAACCTCCGTAGAGATTAAGCCATTGAGCATAGGTCTCTTTCTCATGCCTCGAATAACCATCAATCGTGTGAAATAGCTTCCAAACAAAAGAAAAGAAGAAAGAAGGGAGAGCACATAAATGATTGTGAAAAGTTAATTATTAAAATGAGACTCTTGATATGAAAACTAAGTAAAGAAAAGCGATCAACTCGAATGACTCGGTGTCTAAGCCCTAAACAACCAAAACCACGAGGACGTACAACACAACAAGCAAAACAATCAAAGCATAAACTAATTCAACAAATTAAAAAAAACTCTAAAAAACCTCTAATATGTGAAAAACAGTGGCTGAATTCAAGTTAAAGGGCACAAAAAGATAGGTAATAAGAAGGAGATACCAAACTAGTAAGCAAGAGCAAGGAGAGATGGCCAACCCCTCCATTTTTGAGACTTCTAAACCATGTTTTTCAGCCTTTTTCAACTCTGAAAATCAGTTTGTAAGCCAATAAAATATTGGCAAAAGCAAGAGAAAGAAAGTAAAAAGAGTAGAGAAAAAGCTATGGAACAAAGCCTAAGGAGGGGTGGCTAACCCCTCCACTTTTTGCAACTTTTAATCACATTTTTCAGCCCCTCAAAATAGTCCAAAACCAGTGTATAAAGTAAGGAAAGAGAGGAAAAGAGTAAAAGAGAAATAAGGAAGAAGATGCAAAAGTTATACCTCTTGAAAGAGAGGATGCTTGTAGTTAAACAAACTTGATTCCAACACCCTCAAGTTTATGACATATGGTGTGAAACTTCAACAAAAAGCTTCAAGAACAAGCTCCATTGGTGTATGTATTGTGTATGTATAGCTAAAGATGGTTTGAAGATCAAAGGAGTAAGGAAGATGGTTTTAGCTTTTTAAACCGTTTTGGAAAATCTTCTAACCTTTAATTCTGAGTGCAAGGGGTCTATTTATAGAATTTGAGCCAATTTGGTCAAAAATATCTTCAAACAAAGCCAGCTGTTTACTTCCCGCCAGTGGTCTGTTTGGCACTATTGAGAGCTGGCCGGCCCCCAAAACACACGGTCGGCTCTAAAAGGCACAAATTTACTTTTTTTTCATTGAAAGCTGCCCGGCTCTAAATGGATCCGGCCAGCTTTGAAAATCTGCATTTTTGGCTCGACTTTAAACGGGCATATCTCCCTCATCTAGACTCGGTTTTAGGTGATTCTTGAGTCTAAATTGAATCCCCAGAAGTCTAATTTCCAATGGTGGTGGCCTCATATCTAAATTATAAGTGTGCAAAGAGATATGCCTAATTTAGGGAAGGTTGCTAATTTCTATCTTAACGGTTTGATGCCCAACCTCTTCCTAAACTGGTTTTCTTCCCTCCCTTCATATTCCCTTCAACTCCAAACCTATAAATAAGATGTTTTTAAATATTTTCAAAGAGTTCACCTCTCTTCCATGTATCTCCACTTTGTCCTTACTCGGTTTGTCAAAAAGTGCAATATTTTAAACGAAATGCGAGCCTCGGAACATCGTAGAAACATTTGAAAAAATATTTTGAAAAAGTGGATTTTAAGATCTAAAATAGTTTTGGTAAAAGATAGGGCGTAAGGTTTGGGATTAGAGCTTAAATCCAAATTTCTTCACTGAGAATTCAAAATATTGCAGTGTAACTTTCATCATCGGGTGTTTGGAATGAAGCACCTAAGTCTTACAGGCGGTCAAAAATGGAGTGTCTACAGCATGGCATCGGGTACTTGTTCTTAACAGTTACCTGGTTCAACTTCTGGTAATCAATACAAAGTCGTAATGCACCGTCCTTCCTTTTGTCAAAGAGAGTTGGTGTTTCCCAAGGTGAAATATTAGGGTGGATGAAACTCTTATCTAATAATTCTTGTAGTTGAATCTTCAACTCACTCAATTCGGCAGGTGCAAATCTATACGGTGCCATATAAATCGGTGATGTGCCATACACTAACTCAATAGAGAACTCGATCTCACGATGAGGTGGTAAACTGGTGACATCCTCAAGAAAGACATCTAGGTACTCACAAACTACCCTTGGCAAATCAACTCAAACTTCGTCATACTCACTACCCAAGAAGTTTGCAAGAAGACAACTAAGCTCAATCCGACCACGCGGGTCATACACTGGTGATAAAACTTTATCGGCTTTATCCCCCATGAAATAAAAACAATCACTGCACAAGATACATACATCAACCCTCTGATGGTAACAATCTATGACAGCCTGATACGATGACAACCAGACCATACCTAATATAGCATCAAAACTCGACCTGTCAATCAACACAAATGCAAAAAAGAAGTCGGCGACCGACAACCTCTATGTCATAACCTCGACACCCCTGTTCCAAAACAATCTCATCACCAATAGGTGACTCCATACTGCGTGAAGATGCTAACCGAGCCAATTCTAACCCTAATGTCGAAATAAATGCAAACAAAATAAAAGAGTGGGATGCACCTATATGAATCAACACATTGGCAATAGAATTACATAACAAGAAAGTACCTCTCACAACTGAAGGTGTTGGTACTAAGTTTGGCATGGTAACAGCATACACACGCCCTGAAGGTCTCTGATTCACCTTCTCACCCCTCGGAGCATAAGTCTAATACACTGACTGAGCTGAAGGGGCTTCCTAATTTGCCCTTGAGGCCTATGCTGACTGTGTAGGTTGGTGGCTATATATCTACCTCGAACCAGATGCACCAGGTGTGCCACCTTACTAAGGGCAAAACCTTTTCAGGTGCCCTGCTTGCCCACACTGATAACAAGTGAGCGGCTGACCTCTCCCCTGACTCTTGCTCTGAGAACGAGCTGCAGATGAAACTGATCGTTGCCTCCTCCTCTCAGCGGGCAAGCTGGAGACTTGTAGCCCAACTGGCCACACTTGAAACAAGTGAAATCTTCTCGACCATGTCTCCCATAACCCGAACTCGGTACCGAAAAAGTTGACCTCGACTGTGTAGCCTGGGACTGCTATAGGACGGGACCTCTCTGCCTCTTATTGTCCCCCTGAACCTCCTGATTCCTTCTGGAGCCCCTCATCCGCTCCTCCTCCATTTGTATTATGATCTCAAGATAAGTTACCTCCTCCACAAGGCGTCCATAATCTCTAATCATTAACCCAGCCATTTTGAACATGAGCCCGGTCCTCAACCTCTTCTCGAACTCTATACAACGGCGCTCCTTAGTCGCCACGAGTTCTGGTGCAAACCTCGATAAACTAGTAAATGCGGCCTCAAACTCAGCCACCGGTGTGTTTAACTGCTTGAGCTAAGAAAATTGGTCCCTCAATTTCTCCCTAACAGTGGGAGGCAAAAACTTGTCCTAGAAGGCGTTGACAAAAGCCTCCCAAGTCACTCCAATGCACCTATGCACATACTTTTAGCATTGGCCAGCATCTCTTTTTAGTTGGAAGGATGCCAAGGTCACTCTCAGTCTATCATTCTCGATGCCAAGCATCTCAAACGTCTTCACTATCTGCTCTTAGGCCAGTCATTTGCCTTTATTGGCTCCTAAGAGTCACCCAAAAACTCATCCGAATTCGACCGGAAGAACTCCCTTTTTAAGAATGATGGCCCTACCTCAACTACTTGGGCCTAGACTTGATTCTCAGCCTTGAGAATGTCCATGAATTTCCGCAAAGTTCTGGCCATTTTGCAGGCTAAGGTGCCCATGGCCTGCTGACCAATTGGTTCGGCCACGTTGGCCTGACCAACCCTTTCTTTTTGTGTCAAAATCTCATTCGGTAAAGGCACCTCATGCCTTCTAGGCCTACCACGCCTACCACCACTGCATCCACGTCTTGATATCCTAATAAAGGTAGTGAAAAAGATTAGCCCATTTACAAATGTGTCGCAGCTAATCCCACTCGCGTCCTAATGCGATGGACAATAGTAATTCACTCCACTTAAGCACATAATTACATAAACACATACGAATTTCCTTCCTAGATAATGACTGTCCTGCGGCATTGCCAGAGTTCCAATTAGAAACACCACTGATCAAGTGCTCTTCTAAAAGGACTTCTAGAAACCCGAAGACCCAATCAATATCTTAGAAATTAAATCACATATCCATATAACCACATAAGTATGTTATCACATAAGCATACGATACATACAAATATCTCTATCAAGCGAGACAAACCCATTGTGGTAATAACCACTTCCCACGTACCCAAAGTATTCAAACCCAGTATGCTCTGATATCAAGTTATACCTTCCCAAAATTTACACAATATATCCATCTCATATTAACCAATGAATAGCAACATAAATGAATAGATAAGCTTTCATTAATCAGAGTTTGATATACAAAAGGTGACACATGTGATATACATTCATAAACAGTACATCCAAATCTGTAGCATGTGTTCAAGATTGAGAAAGAAAAGAAAGCTAAATAGATAATCATATTAACCTAAAGGGCTACATTCTTTCCAAGTAATGCTTGGGTCAGTCAAAAGTTGAGTCTTAGATCTAATAGATAAGCCTTAAGGCTTTGTACAAAATTAAATAGCAAAATAATAACACTGAGGCATTCAGCTCGAGACAGTCCTCGCCCAAGCTAAGTTATAGCGACCCCGGTCTTTTCCCATTTGGTTGTTGTACCCGGACTTATGTTCCGTAGATTCAGTTGTTATTTTGTTGTTGTTGTTGTCCTTTAATTCCCTATTTTGAGTTATGGGTTGTGTTGGGCAGGTTTGTTACAGGTTGGTTGGGTTGGAAACCAAGTGTTGCTGTCCAGATTTTTGGACCTTCGCTCGAGCGAGGAGTTGGTCGCTCGAGCGAGCTGTTGTTTTTGTTCTTCGCTCGAGCCAGGGTTTGGTCGCTCGAGCGAGAGTCTGCGTCTGGGCTTAGGACCTGAGAGTTGTGTTTCTTCGCTCGAGCGAGCTTTTCTTCGCTCGAGCGAGCGAGGTGTATGTTTTCGAGTTCTTCGCTCGAGCGAGCGTTCCTTCGCTCGAGCGGCGTCTGGTTGCAGACCTGAGGATTTGAGTTCTTCGCTCGAGCGAGCTTTCCTTCGCTCGAGCGAGCTTCTTGGTTGTTGGCTCGAGCGAATCATTCTTGGCTCGAGCGGGGGTTTTCTGTGTCTGGTCGCTCGAGCGACCAAGTCCTCGCTCGAGCGAGCCTGTTCAGTTTAAATAGGCAGCAGCGGGATTTTAATCAGTTTTTCTATCTCTTTTTGTTTCCAAACCCTAGGTCCGACTCTTCTCTCTCCTACACACCTTCTACCCTAGGTTTCATCTAGTTTTAGGGTGTTTCTACCCTAGATCCTTTATTAAAAAGTTAGAGTGGGTCGAGGGCTTCAGTTTAATCTGAACAATTTGGGTTTTGGAGCACTTTGGAGTTTGGGTCATCATCTTCGTCTTCTCTTTTGGGTTATTTCTTCGAGGTAGGGATTTCCTACTCCAATGTATACGTTTTGTTCTAAGTTTTAGCAATTTAATATGTTGGGGGTAGTTTGGTAATTTTGGGAAAAACCCTAGTTGTTTTATTAAATTGAATTGTATTTTAATTTAAGGAAAATTGGGGAATTAGTTGAATTCATGAGATTGAGGAATTATATTGATTAAATGGGGTAGTTGATTTATTTAAATCATTCGCCTATTGAATTGTTGATTTATTTATTTCCAGTCTAGAAATAACTGTTTTGGGCTATCGGTGGAGGATAGTCATGATTGTTGTAGACATTGCATGTGGATTAGGGATAACTGGAACTAATCATATTGGTTAAGTCATTGTTTGACTATTGAATTAATACAGAAATACGTGTATTGATTGAGCATTGCATATGCATATTGTGTGGGAGGAGATAGGGGATGTACTCCACGGTTTAGGGGAAGATAGGGGATGGACCTCTAAACCGGATTTTGTTTGGGAGGAGATAGGGGATGGACTCCATTAGCATCACTATTATGTGTGCTTATTGATATTGAAGTGTTTTGTTTTTACATGTTAATGATACAACACTAAAATGTGTATCATATTGGAAGTATGGAAGTGTTTTGATATGAGCCTGTGTCTCATTTGTTTTGTTGATATTGGAAGTAATGTGAAACTAATATATAGTTCACTGTTGTAGTTTGGCCAGGTTCTGAGCCTTGTTGATAATAATGGAAAGTTGAATAAATAATGAAAAGTGAATGTGATATTTAGTGTTAACCATCTATTGAATGCTAGGCTTTATTCAATGCTTATATTTGGTTTAGTATTTTTCTACTGGGCTGTGGCTCACCCTTTATGGGAACATCATTTTCAGGTTCAGGTGATAAGCTACCTCCAAGGACTTAGCTTGGAAGGATTGGACTTTGACGCCTTGTCTTAGTTATCTGTTTTTATTTGAATTACATGTAAACATTCAAGCCTAGGGCTTTATTTGTATTTGAGTTAGAACTCATAATTTTGTGTCCAAGTGTTGGCTTGGCAAGATGTAAGCCCGTAGGGCATTTATTATGATGTTACATGTAATGTTTCATTTCGTAAAACTCTGATGAATGAGATAATGCAATGTTTTCTTTTAATAATGCAAGTCATTGTTATATGTATATTGGGTTAATTTTGAGGGCGTTACAACTTGGTATCAGAGCGTACCGGGTTTGAATACTTTGGGTACGTGGGAAGTGATTAGTATCACAATGGGTTCGTCTCGTTTGATAGAGACTTAGTGTAGTGTTATATGTTTGCATGATAACATGTTTATGTGATTATGTGGGTATGGAATGTAGTTTCTAGGATGTTGATTGGACCCTTGAGTTGCTAGTAGTCTTGTTGGAAAGGCAATTGATCACTGCTGCTTCCAACCGGAACTATGGTAACGCTTTGGGACCATTATCATCCAGGAATGAAATTCGTAGGTGCTTATGTGATTATGTGCTTACGTGGAATGAATTATTGTTGTCCAATGTATTAGGACGCGAGTGTTTAGCTTCGGCACATTTATTAATGTGCTAACGTCTTTGTTTCTTGTATTAGGATGTCAGGACGAGGACGAGGTCGCGGTAGGCGTGGTAGGCGGGTAGGCAGGAAGTGCCTGTGCCAGAGGAGATTCCCGTAGTACAGGAGATTCCGGCAGTTCAGATTCGGCAGTGCAGGAGGGAGTAGGCCAGGCCAATGTGGCCGAGCCGGTAGGCCAGCAGGCTATGGGCGCTTTAGCCCGAGAGATAGCAGGGGCATTCAGGGAGTCAGTAGGCATTCTTCGAGCTGAGAATCAGGCTCAGGTCCATGTTGCTGATGCAGGACCTTCTTTTCTGAAGAGGGAGTTCTTCCGGTCTAATCCGGACGAATTTTTAGGTGATCCTAAAGAGCCGCTTAAGGCAGATGAATGGCTCGAACAGACAACGAAAACGTTTGAGATGCTTGGCATCGAGATGAGGGGTTGAAGGTGACCTTGGCATCGTTCCAGCTGAAGGGGGATGCGGGTCAGTGGTGGAAGTTCACCAAAGGTCGTATCGGAGGTACTTGGGAGGCTTTTGTGAATGCTTTCCAGGAGCGGTTTTTATCTCCAGCAGTTAGGGAGAAGTTGAGAGATCAGTTCTGCCAGCTTAAGCAGAACAGTTCATCAGTGGCCGAGTTTGAGGCCTCATTTACTAGTTTGTCCAGGTTTGCACCTGAGTTGGTGGCGTCGAGGAACGCCGTTGTATTGAGTTTGAGAAGAAGTTGAGGCGTGGCCTCAAGTTGAGAGTAGTAGGGTCTTTGATTCGGGATTATGGGCGTCTGGTTGATGCTGCAGCCCATACTGAGATTATGATGCAGGAGGAGGAGGAAGGGCAGAAGGGCTCCAAGAGGAGTCAGGATGGGCAGAGTGATGGTAGGAGACAGAGAGGTTTCACTCCTCAGCAGTCTCAGGGTAGCTTTTCTAGATCGACTTTTCCAGTACCGAGTGCTAGTTCTGGGAAAGGCAGTCAGGGAGACATCACCTGTTTCAAGTGTGGTCAGCTGGGCCACAAGTCTCCAGTTTGTCCTCAGAGGGGAGGAGTACAGAGAGCAGCATCTTCTTCGGCTCGATCTCAGAGCCAGAGTCAGGGTAGAGGCCAGCCACTCTCGTGTTATCAGTGTGGTCAGCCAGGGCACATGAAGAGGTATTGCCCGCAGTTGAGTGGCACACCTGGTGCATCTGGTTTGAGGCAGACTCAGGTCAGCAGCCAGCTCAGTCGGGTCAGGCCTCGAGGGCCAATCAGGGGGCTTCTTCGTCCCAGTCTGTGCAGCAGTCTTATGCTCCTAGGGGTGAGCAGGTTGATCAGAGGCCATCTGGGCGCGTGTATGCTGTTACCGCGCAGGATCTTGTACCGGCTCCATCTGTCGTGAGAGGTACCTTCTTGTTTTGCAATTCAGTTGCTAGTGTTTTGATCGATACGGGTGCATCTCATTCCTTTGTGTCTGCTGCATTTGCATCTGTTTTGGAGTTGGAGTTAGCTCAGTTAGCATCTCCTATTTGTGTAGTGTCACCTCTTGGGGGTGAATTGATCTTGAAACAAGGTGTTAGGGGTTGTGATATAGAGGTCGATGATCATAGAATCCCATTTTCCTTTGTAGTTATGCCTATGAAGGCTTCGATGTTATTTTGGGTATGGACTGGTTATCGTCATACCGGGCAGTTATTGATTGCTATCGCCAGAGGGTCACTTGTTGTACCGTGGGCGGAGAGTGTTTTCATTTTCTGGGGGACCGGTTTGGTAGTGTTTTGCCACCGGGGTATGGTTCGCGAGGGCGGAGTGAGCTTAGTGGTCTACTTGCTAATCTTTCGATTAGTGAGGTTGATGAGACTCAGATTGTGTTGCCAAGGGTGGTTTGTGAGTACTCGGACGTCTTTCCCGAGGATCTTGTTGGGTTGCCACGCATCGAGAGATTGAGTTCTCTATTGACCTAGTGCCCGGCACGGCGCCAATTTCTATGGCACCTTATCGTTTTGCCCCAGCCGAGTTAGTTGAGTTGAAGATTCAGCTCCAGGAGTTGCTAGATAAGGTTATATCCGTCCTAGTGTTTCGCCGTGGGGAGCACCGGCCCTCTTTGTTAAAAAGAAAGGTGGTGCTTTGAGACTATGTATAGATTACCGGAAATTGAATCGGGCTACGGTTAAGAATAAGTACCCTATGCCTCGTATAGATGATCTGTTCGACCAGTTGAAGGGTTCCCGTTGTTTCTCTAAGATAGATTTGAGATCGGGTTACCACCAGTTGAGGGTCAGGGAGGAGGATATTCCGAAGACGGCATTCCGTACGCGGTATGGCCACTATGAGTTTCTGGTGATGCCATTCGGGCTCACCAATGCACCGGCAGTGTTTATGGATTTGATGAACCGGATCTTCCGGGAATTCTTAGATCGTTTTGTAGTTGTCTTCGTGGACGACATTCTGATTTATTCACCTTCGGAGGAGGAGCATGAGGAACACTTGAGAGTGGTGCTTGAGTTACTTAGAGCCCATAAGCTTTATGCTAAGTTTGGGAAGTGTGAGTTCTGGCTAGAAGAGGTGAAATTCTTAGGCCATGTGGTTTCGGGGGAAGGGGTGTCTGTTGATACATCCAAGACAGAGGCAGTGCAAGATTGGGCACAGCCTAAGAGTGTGTTTGAGATCCGCAGTTTTCTGGGATTAGCTGGGTATTATCGCCGATTTGTGAAGGATTTCTCCAGGTTAGCTTCACCTTTGACTAGATTGACTCGGAAGGGAGTCAAATTTGTATGGAGTGAGACTTGTGAAAAGTCGTTTCAGGAGTTGAAAGTTAGACTGACCACCGCTCCAGTCTTGATTATTCCGGAGAGAGGGTTGGGTTATGCAGTCTATTGTGACGCCTCACGAGAGGGTCTGGGTTGTGTGTTGATGCAAGAGGGGAAAGTGGTTGCCTATGGTTCACGTCAGTTGAAAATTCATGAGAAGAATTACCCTACGCATGATTTAGAGTTAGCAGCTGTGATATTTGCCTTGAAGATTTGGAGGCATTATCTTTACGGTGAGAGGTTCGAGGTATTCTCGGATCATAAGAGTCTGAAATATCTGTTCACACAGAAAGACTTGAACTTGAGGCAGAGGAGGTGGATGGAGTTCATTGAGGATTATGACTTTGAGTTGCACTATCATCCGGGGAAGGCCAATGTGGTGGCCGACGCCCTTAGCAGGAAACCTGTTGGTGACATAGCTAGTATAGCCATTCGGGAGTGGGAGATGTTGGGTGCACTTGGGGAGTTTGATTTGCTTCTGGGCGAATCCGTTGAGGCTGCAGCCTTGTTTTCTGTTGTTGCGCAGCCTACACTTGTGACTCGAGTGTTAGAGGCTCAGAGGGGTGACCTTGAGGTAGAATCCTTCGAGAGAAGATCTCCAGTGGGAAGGTTGAGAAGGGTTTGACGGTGTATCCCGACCTGAGTGTGAGATACCGAGACCGTCTGTTTGTGCCGGAGTCTTGCCGAGAGGAGGTACTCCGAGAGTTTCATCATTCACGCCTTGCGGTGCATCCGGGAGGCACTAAGATGTATCGGGATTTGGGTCGCCAGTTTTGGTGGCGGGGTATGAAGAGAGATGTGGCAGCGTTCGTGTCTAAGTGCCTTACTTGTCAGCAAGTGAAGGCCGAACATCAGAGGCCAGCGGGTTTGTTGCAACCCTTGCCTATTGCCGAGTGGAAGTGGGAGCATGTCACTATGGACTTCGTTGTGGGTCTTCCGAGGACTCAGCGGGGTAGTGATGCTATTTGGGTGGTGGTAGACCGGTTGACTAAGTCGGCGCACTTCATTCCTATGCGCGTGAGAGATTCGGTAGATCATCTTGCCGACTTGTACATTCGGGACATAGTGAGGTTGCACGGGGTCCCAGTGACGATCGTCTCAGATAGAGATCCTCGTTTTACTGCTAGGTTGTGGCAGAGTTTGCAGAGTGCCTTAGGCACTAAGTTGACCTTTAGCACGGCTTATCATCCTCAGACTGACGGGCAGTCCGAGCGTACTATTCAGATCCTTGAGGATATGCTTCGGGGTTGTGTTCTTGATTTCAGTGGGTCGTGGGAGAGGCACTTGCCTTTGTGGAGTTTGCCTACAACAACAGTTTCCAGTCTAGTATTGGTATGGCACCGTTTGAGGCCTTGTATGGCCGACCGTGTAGATCTCCAGTTTGTTGGGCCGAGGTGGGTGATGCACCTCTATTGGGTCCGGAGTTGGTGAGGGAAACGACGGAGAAAGTTGAGCTTATCCGTAAGAGACTTGTTACAGCCCAGAGTCGTCAGAAATCTTATGCCGACCGTAGGAGGAGACCTTTAGTGTTTGAGGTGGGTGATCATGTCTTTCTGAAGATATCACCTAGACGGGGATTGATGAGGTTTGGGAAGAGCGGGAAGTTGTCCCCTCGGTTCATAGGTCCTTTTGAGATCCTTGAGAGGATTGGCGAGGCTGCTTATCGTTTAGCTTTGCCACCGCAGTTGTCCGGAGTACATGACGTGTTTCATGTGAGTATGCTTCGGAAGTATGAGCCGGATCCATCACATGTGTTGGATTGGACTGATTTAGTGGTTGACGAGGATGTCTCATATGAGGAGAGACCGGTTCGGGTCTTGGATAGGCGGGATCAAGTTTTGCGAGGCAAAACCATCCCTTTGGTGAAGGTTCTTTGGAAACATCACGGGGTGGAAGAAGCCACTTGGGAACGTGAATTGGAAGTCCGCGAGAAATATCCGGACATGTTTATTGATTTGTAATCTTGTATTTAGATTTTGTAATATGGTTGAACTTAAGAATTTATATATGTCTTAAGTTGGAAAACATTGAGAATGTTTTGGTTTAATGGAAATATTTTGGAACTTGCCTCATAATGGAAGTTTGGTATACATTGAATATGTTGAATATATTGTTGAATTAGAATTCTATCATGAAATTGAATATGATATTGAAAACTGTTGAAATTGAAAAAAAAAATGCATAATACTGATGCAGGTTGTAATATATGTTGTTTATATACATATTGTGAGATGCCTCTTGATAAGAGATGAAATGGCCAGTTTGGGTCAATTTGTTTATTATTGTAATGTCATATTGTTGAATTTGAGAAAAACCTGTTTTCAAAAACTTATGCTTAATTTCGGGGACGAAATTCTTTTAAGGGGGGGAGGTTATAGCGACCCCGGTCTTTTCCCATTTGGTTGTTGTACCCGGACTTATGTTCCGTAGATTCAGTTGTTATTTTGTTGTTGTTGTTGTCCTTTAATTCCCTATTTTGAGTTATGGGTTGTGTTGGGCAGGTTTGTTACAGGTTGGTTGGGTTGGAAACCAAGTGTTGCTGTCCAGATTTTTGGACCTTCGCTCGAGCGAGGAGTTGGTCGCTCGAGCGAGCTGTTGTTTTTGTTCTTCGCTCGAGCCAGGGTTTGGTCGCTCGAGCGAGAGTCTGCGTCTGGGCTTAGGACCTGAGAGTTGTGTTTCTTCGCTCGAGCGAGCTTTTCTTCGCTCGAGCGAGCGAGGTGTATGTTTTCGAGTTCTTCGCTCGAGCGAGCGTTCCTTCGCTCGAGCGTGTTCTGGTTGCAGACCTGAGGGTTTGAGTTCTTCGCTCGAGCGAGCTTTTCTTCGCTCGAGCGTTCTTGCTCGAGCGAGCTTCTGGTTGTTGGCTCGAGCGAATCATTCTTGGCTCGAGCGGGGGTTTTCTGTGTCTGGTCGCTCGAGCGACCAAGTCCTCGCTCGAGCGAGCCTGTTCAGTTTAAATAGGCAGCAGCGGGATTTTAATCAGTTTTTCTATCTCTTTTTGTTTCCAAACCCTAGGTCCGACTCTTCTCTCTCCTACACACCTTCTACCCTAGGTTTCATCTAGTTTTAGGGTGTTTCTACCCTAGATCCTTTATTAAAAAGTTAGAGTGGGTCGAGGGCTTCAGTTTAATCTGAACAATTTGGGTTTTGGAGCACTTTGGAGTTTGGGTCATCATCTTCGTCTTCTCTTTTGGGTTATTTCTTCGAGGTAGGGATTTCCTACTCCAATGTATACGTTTTGTTCTAAGTTTTAGTATTTAATATGTTGGGGGTATTTTGGTAATTTTGGGAAAAACCCTAGTTGTTTTATTAAATTGAATTGTATGTTTAATTTAAGGAAAATTGGGGAAATTAGTTGAATTCATGAGATTGAGGAATATATTGATTAAATGGGGTAGTTGATTTAATTTAAATCATTCGCCTATTGAATTGTTGATTTATTTATTTCCAGTCTAGAAATAACTGTTTTGGGCTATCGGTGGAGGATAGTCATGATTGTTGTAGACATTGCATGTGGATTAGGGATAACTGGAACTAATCACATGGTTAAGTCATTGTTTGACTATTGAATTAATACAGAACAATACGTGTATTGATTGAGCATTGCATATGCATATTGTGTGGGAGGAGATAGGGGATGTACTCCACGGTTTAGGGGAAGATAGGGGATGGACCTCTAAACCGGATTTTGTTTGGGAGGAGATAGGGGATGGACTCCATTAGCATCACTATTATGTGTGCTTATTGATATTGAAGTGTTTTGTTTTTACATGTTAATGATACAACACTAAAATGTGTATCATATTGGAAGTATGGAAGTGTTTTGATATGAGCCTGTGTCTCATTTGTTTTGTTGATATTGGAAGTAATGTGAAACTAATATATAGTTCACTGTTGTAGTTTGGCCAGGTTCTGAGCCTTGTTGATAATAATGGAAAGTTGAATAAATAATGAAAAGTGAATGTGATATTTAGTGTTAACCATCTATTGAATGCTAGGGCTTTATTCAATGCTTATATTTGGTTTAGTATTTTTCTACTGGGCTGTGGCTCACCCTTTATGGGAACATCATTTTCAGGTTCAGGTGATAAGCTACCTCCAAGGACTTAGCTTGGAAGGATTTGGACTTTGACGCCTTGTCTTTAGTTATCTGTTTTTATTTGAATTACATGTAAACATTCAAGCCTAGGGCTTTATTTGTATTTGAGTTAGAACTCATAATTTTGTGTCCAAGTGTTAGCTTGGCAAGATATAAGCCCGTAGGGCATTTATTATGATGTTACATGTAATGTTTCCATTTCATAAAACTCTGATGAATGAGATAATGCAATGTTTTCTTTTAATAATGCAAGTCATTGTTATATGTATATTGGGTTAATTTTGAGGGCGTTACATAAGTCCTTGGTGGAAGCATATCACCAGTACCTGAAAATGGTTTTTCCTACATGGGGTGAGCCAAAGCCCAGTAGAAGCACTACAACACAATGTATAAGTCTTAACAAAGGCATAAGGTTTTATGCATATGCAATGCTAGTACTAAAACATTTATATCCTTTTTCAAAAGCCATGTTATGCCAATTTTATATCACAATTCTCAAAACCATGCCCTTTTGCAATAGAAAGCATGGGAAATCTCAAAGCAGTACAATCTTTCACGGGTATTTCGTCTGTAGGAAGCCGTCAAATAGCACCTATGTAAATGTGGCCTATACAAGCGCTACTGTTGCCATTTTATGGATATTTCGTCTGCGGGAACCAACACCCATGTATGCACACGTTTTTCAAAACTTTCACCCTGGACACATAGGCCAACTTGATTTAGTTTCCCAGTCTCAGTCATAGGCACTTCAGCTATTTCCTTTTCGGTTTCTACCGCTACCATCATAAGGCTTTCAGGTTTTGGCTGGGTTGGAGGTGCATCTATCATGCACAGATTAGTGCTCTCAGGAATGTGTACCTCAGGTTTGGGTAGATGAGAATGCGTGATGTATATGCTGGGGTTAAAGGTGGGTGGTAATGTATGTATGGCGTTGAGGCAATGGAGTGGTTGGATTTTGTCATGGGATGGCAGTGGGTTAGTCGTGACATTGGGTTTTGGCGGTTGTGGGGGAGCTATGACTTTATTGTCAATTAGATCTTGAGTCTCATGACGAAGAAGAAAACAATGGTCTGTGTCATGTCTGGGTTGTTGGTGGAAGGAATAGTGTTTGACAGGGTTATGTCTGGTTGAGAGAGGACTGAGAAGAGGTCGAGGGTCAAGAAGCTTGAGATGCCCCGTTTCTATCAAGACATTTAAGGCTCTAGTAAGGGACATATAGAGAGTGGTGACCGTTCTAGTTGGGGTTCGGGCTGGGTTTGCTATTTGTAGACCAGTACAAGCTAAAAGATCAATCGTTTTGGTGGTGACAGTAACCGAGTTCACTTAAGAGGGCTTCACAGCTGCGCTACTACTGGTAGTAGCATTGGAACTGCGCCCAAAGGTTTTTTGTACAGGTTCTTTGTCATCAACAATGATTCCCTGCTTGATGGCATTTTCTATTTGGACCCCCATTTCAAATAGTTCTTTAAAAGTGAACAGTGGAAGGACTATCATCTTCTGTATCATCTTGCCATGCAAATTTCTTACCACCATGCAAATTTGCTCTTTCTCAGGTGGTCTATTGGTCATAATTGCCGTCTTGGCCCTCCATCTGGTGATGAAGGCTACAAAACTTTCATTCTACTCTTGTGAGGTTGCCTTTAACTCCTGGGTGGTCACCTCTGATAAATCTAGAAACCCTAGATGTTGATTTGTGATTATGTACCAATTTTAAGCAAAATATAACAATCCCAATCAAACAATCAAGAGAAAGAGACACAAAGATTTTACGTGGAAAAACCACAATTGGACACCTTCCAATTGTGATAAAAAAACCACGGGCAACAGCCACAAGAACAATCCACTAAGAAGATTTAAAGGAATTACACAGGTATACTCTCAATTATCTAGCGAATTCACAACGCCTAATTGAACCAACCTCTATGTGCCTCTTCCAACCCCATCTTCAGCACGGAATTGTCTTTCTGATGAGCCACTCCGGATTCCCTCCAAAGCTTCAGGCTCGAATTCTTCAGAATTCACAACTGAAGAACAACTCTCTCTTTTGTGTATAACAAACAAACCTTTGATGTACTCTCTTTAAACCATGAGTTAAATACTCAATAAAACATCAAAGAAAATAACAAAATATCCCCAGATATAAACCTTTAAGAACCAAAAAAAAAAAGATCTGGAGGACTTCAATCAATTACTTAGTTTTGGGAGAAAACCAAGTATATATAGAGAACCAAAAGTAATCCAAGATTGGGAAGAAAACAAACTCCTTGAGAAATCCGGATTCTGAGGCTCGCTCGAGCGAAGCTTTCCTGGCTCGAGCGAGGAGAGTAATTTTCATGATTTCTACTAGTGCCCTGGCTCGAGCGACGGATCCTTGGCTCGAGCGAGGAATACACTTCTTCAGGTTTTTGTATGGACGCAATCCTTGGCTCAAGCGAGCATTCCTTGGCTCGAGCGAGAAAGTCTTAGCTCGAGCGAGCACTCCTTGGCTCGAGCGAGCAACGGCTGATATGCAATTTTGAATGCAATTTTGAATTTTGCTTCAGCCGCGAGCTGACCGGGCAGCTCGACCCCCGTAATAATCAGCGAAGTGGCAATCTTGAAAGCATTAACATCACAAACTTCTCCGCAAAGCTCGATTCGGGTTGGATTCGCATCTAATAAACTCATAGCCTCACTGAAATAAAAATGCGAATAAAATTACAACTCAAAAGAGTTTTGTCAAACGGGATTGCCAAGAATAAAAACCTAACAACCTCAATTTGAGTGTTATAGGCATACTGGGTAATAAAGGCCTCGGCTAATTCTTCTCAACTTTGTTTCACCGAATCCTCTAACTTGGCATACCAGATGGCAGCACTTCTGACAAAGTCTGTCCAAATAGAGAGAGTTTTGTCGACAAGTCAAACCCATAAGTTTCAAAACATCAAAAAATATACCTCCATACCAAAGGGATTCGACTGGATCAATATACAGGTATAACCGACTTCAATAACTGCAGCTATGCCTTTGTTATTGAAGAACGTGAGTTTAATTTCTCCACAACTTACCTTCAAGATTTAAAAAAAAAACATAGTGCCAATGGTTCTTAATTGGGGAATAGGGGATAATGAGACTTGTGAAGAAGCTAAAAAAAATCAGACAAGTTACGTATGTGGAGATCATAGTGATTGTTCTGAGGCAAAAGATGGTAATAAGTATATCTGCAAGTGTTCCAAGGGTTACGAAGGGACCGCGTATCTCTCAAATGGTTGCAAAGGTTAGAAATATCCATTTAGCAAGCTTTATTTATCATGTTCGGATTCAATTACTTTTGATTATATATATATATTGCTTTTGTGATGCTTTAATTTTAAGATTGAGCCCTCCCTCCTCTGTTTTGATTGTTTTGCAGACATAGATGAGTGTGCAGATCCAAATCTTAACCAGTGTGTAGAGGAAAGCAAAAGCTTAAACAAGCCTGGGAATTATACGTGCTCTTGCCCCAAGAGATACCACGGTGATGGCAAAAGAGAAGGAACACGTTGCACTGCTACTAGTCTAGATCTTGTGCTTCTAATTGTGATTGGTAATGCATTTGAAACAATATCAAAATTACATAATTAATGAATTTGGAAGAATTTACTTGTAAACTACCTCCCCAATTGGATCCACATCCTTTTGTACTTAAGTAACTTGAAACAATATCAGAATTACTAATTCAATAATAATATACAAAGTAATAAATCTTATAAATTTATTTAACACATGAAAATTATTAAATACTCCTAAAGTAGCATGTAATATTGTCTAAGTGATACTCCAACCAATAAAAATTGGCGACACAAAGTAAATGAGTCATTTTTTGTCACTCGACTACTTAAAAAATGTGAGTTAATATGTCTTATTGTAGAGTTTCCCATTACATGATTGGTTTAGAGCATCACATAGGTAAAGTCACATTATACTTCACAATTACTTAATAATTACCACAGGATTTTGATCGAGAGATAAATATTAAGGCAAATTATTGGGTTAAATCAGTTTGAAACATACAATTTTAGTGTGGTAAAAAAATTAACTATCAATATTTCAAAATAATTTCAATATTATATATATCACTGCAATAAAACCAGTAGAACTGACAAAAAATATATAATGAAAATGATAATAAAATACTAATAATAATAAAAAAATATTTCTTATGTTTATATTGGGTCAATGTATGTCTATATTGTAGTTAATGATGTATCGAGTTAGTTGGAACGAGAATGACAAAACTGTAAGGGCACATATCTTTTTAAAGGGAGAAAATCTTAAACATTTTCAATATCTTAGACTAAGAATTAATTTTATTTATTTATTTATTTATTGGGGAAGGGACACAAATTTGTACGATTTGTTAGTTTACATAATATTTTTTGAAAAATTATATACAAGTCCATTTTTCAAACTCACTTTTTAGAATTAATAATATGTATAACATATGATTAGTTAATAATTAAAAAAATATATAAGAGAGATAATTTAAATATTCTAATGAATTGTCACATCATTAAATTTAAAAAAACAAGCCTAAATTTTTAACTTAAATAGTACTATTAATATATATTTTTTACTAATTATTGTGAACTTCTAATCCAATAATAAGCTTTACCTGACGTGTTTATTTATTTGTTTATTTGTTTTAATGTAAAAATATGAGACTTTGACATGGTGAGCCACAGATCTTTTTTGAAAGTAGCTCATCCCTATTAATACTTCAATAATCCAGTTCTATTTTTTGGGCATCACTACAGGAAAAAGGGGATATAACCACGTTTCTTTGGTGGTGTTTTTGACAAATGCCGCCAAATCTGTGAACAAATCTTTTAAATTCTTGATTATGCTATACTAGTTTATTATGTGTCGTTTGTTAACATTTACGTTTTCAGTTTTCTGTTTATATTTACAAAAATTTAAAAAACTCAAACAAAAACTTGTTTGGTAAATTTTTAATTTATAAATTAGTGGTCTCAGTTTATAAATTTGGCCAAAAAATATAAACTAAAAAAATGTGTTTCCGTTTTGAGTTTTGAGTTTTTTTTTTTACCACCTAACACTAGCCACCACCCGCCACCATTTTCCACCACCGTCTTCCGCCACTACCACCCACCACCCACCCCCACCTCCACCACCACCACTCACCACCCACCACCCGCCACCACCACCCACCTGTCACCACCTGCCACCCACTCGCCACCACCACCCACCCTTGTCGCCACCACCACCACCACCGACTTGCCATCCACCCGCTACCACCCACCACCCGCCCCTACCATCCATCACCCGCCACCACCACTCACCACCCCACCCGCCACCACCAGCTACGCACTACCACCAGCCACCAGCCACCTGCCACCACCACCCACCACTACCACCCACTCACTACCACCCACCACCACCACCACCACCATCACCCACCACCCACCTGCCATCACTACCCACTCGCTACCACCCACCACTTGCCACCATCACCCATCCACCCAGCACCACCACCACCCGCTACCTACCCGCCACTACTCACCACCCACCACCATCCGCCACCCACCTGCCACCACCACCACACCCGCCACCACCACCTACTCGCTACCACCCGCCACCGTCACCCACCCACCACCATCACCACCCGCCACCACCCACCACCACCCGCCATCCGCCACCCACCTGTCACCACCACCCACCACCCACCACTACCACCCACTCACTACCACCCACCACCTGCCACCGTCACCACCCACCCATTCCACCACCCGCTACCTACCTGCCACCACCCACCACCACCCGCCATCCGCCATCCACCTGCCACCACCACCACCACCCACCACTACCACCCACTCACTACCACCCACCACCTGCCACCGTCACCCACCCACCCATTCCACCACCCGCTACCTACCTGCCACCACCCACCACCACCCGCCATCCGCCATCCACCTGCCACCACCACCACCCGCCACCACCACCACCACCACGCACTCGCTACCACCCACCACCCGCTACCATCACCCACCAACCCACCACCACCACCTGTTATCCACCACCCACCGTCACCACTTTCCACCACCGTCTTCCATCGCCACTTGCCATTTCTCATTATTTTTTATATTTTTAGATTTTTTTAAACATTTTGTCAATTACCAAACGTGTTTGTAGTTTATGTTTTTCTAAAAATAAGTAAAAAATAAACAAAAACTAATTTATAAATTTTTTATAAATATAAACTGAAAACATAAACGTTACCAAACAGATCCTTAGCAAACGGTGGGATAACAGGGTATGAAATGGACGGTAACATTTGTGCTAGTAAAATGACAGTTTTGTGTAGGTGAAATAAGGGAATTTTTTTTTTTTACAAAGGTGATTGTACCTAGGGAACGCAAATCTATCTAGATATGTTTTTCGATTTCAGTTGATTGAACAAAGATGCGACTTGAGAGAGAGAGAGAGAGAGAGAGAGAGAGGGCTGGTTCTTTGATTTCCATTGATTTTTGGTGATTTTGATCTAGAAAATCTTGTTCTCCTTCTTAACTTGAGCGTATATCTTCGAGATTGTTCGAATCCTTCTGATCTAAATTGATCTAGGGCTCAAGGTAAGGGTTTTCTGACCTAGATTTGCTAAGTTCACTTAAGATCTGTAAAATCTCATGGTTAAAACAACGATTTGGCATATATTTTTGGTTGATGTTTGTAGATTCACTTGCATTCCCCCCCTTCCCCAAATCTAGCTTATTCTTGCATTTTTGCTTTTGTTTTGTTTCTTTCTCTTCGTTTGTGGTCTCCTGCTCTTTCTAGTCCATGTAATGGGATACATGGAAAGCTTTTCTCATTTATGGCGAATGGATTTTGTCTAGGGTTTCGAGGGCGGTGTCAGTGCCTCTAGACAATGAACGGTTTATATAATCGAAATGGGCCGTGAGTAGAAGTTAACGATCTAGAGACGTAGATCTTATTCTCAGATCTCCTATATCTCCGATCAGATTTGCAAATATCAGGTCTAAATTCTATTTGTTACTTTCTTCTAGTTTTGATTGGATTTATGTTTGAGCCACAATACTATTTTGAGTAGTTGGAAATTGTGTTTTATTTTGGTTTTTGACATAGAATTTCATTTGATCACAGTCCATTTAGTATTAGCAAGTACAGAGAAATATGTTTTGAAATAGTTTAGAAAGGATTTTAAGATATATATATATATTCTGCAGTAGAAGGAGATGAAAAGGACTCATTTGAGTTTGTTGAAAAGATTGTTCACTCCTTAGAAAAAAAAAAAAAGGTGTTGGTTTTGTAATACATAGGTTTTGGGATCTGGAGCTGTTTTATTTGTTAGGATGTGATTTGTTTATTTGATCTGGTTTTCGTCGATTTACATTCCATCACTCTTGTTTTGATTTATTTTATTTAGCTTGCTAGGTATTCAACTTATATTTGAGTTGCTGTAGTGCAAGGAGGAGTTCTTCAGTGCCCATTAGGACACCAAGAAAAAGCACAAAGATCTGGTAAGTTTAATTGAAACTCTTAACTCTGTTTGGTTGCTGAGAATTTTTTTTTTTCTTATTCTTTTGTGAAATATTGATTTCTTTTAAAAAAATTATATCTTTGTTCCACTTGCTTATATTTCTTGGAATCAAGGGTCTGAAACTTTAGATTTTCTTTTAAAAAATTCTTGTCTCTCTCTCTCTCTCTCTCTCCCTATCTTGGTCAATCTAGCTCTCTCTCAGCTATGAAGCTTTGGTTCAAATCAATCCTTTTGCTATACATTCATATATATATATATGTGTGTGTGTGTGTGTGTGTTCATTCATTGCTGAGTAACTTTGATTTATACCAAGATTCACATATCTTTTTGATCTGGTCTTTACTGTAAGTTCAATAGTCATGATCGGTGATGGATTTTTGTGGTTCTGCATGTATAGAAATTAGATCAGCATGTGCTCTATTTTAACTTAATCGAAGTTTAATTTATCATTTCGTTTTGTTTGTATTCATGTGATTTTGCAGTGATTGCTCATAGAATCAATGCCGGAGATGTGAAGAAGCTTCAAGATACTAGGATCTACACTTGCAATTGCTTGATGATGCACACGAAGAAGGTACATTGATTTTCAATTTCGATTTCTTGAGGCTTTTAAGTTTGGCGTTTGCATTGAGGTTAAGGTAGCCAAAACACGTCTGATGATTATTTGATGATTTTGTAGATAAACTAATGCTCAATTGGAAGAAAACTTGTACATATATATATATATATATATATATATGTATATGTATTTGAAATGTTTAGTTGAATTAATACCTATTGAAAATTTGATCAAATTTTTTGTTATGTTAAATTAAATCTAATATTTGGACTTTCGAATTGGTCATGCTAGCAAAAAACAACTACATTTATTTGTTATTTATTTTAGATTTTCGATCATTTGATCAAATTCTCCTAAAATCGAACTAATTGGTACATATATATGTACCAGATTTGGTGCAATACATTTCAAACAAATCGAACAAATCAGACTTTGGTAACCAAAACCGTTCTCTCATGTAACTTTGTTTTCTTAAATTGATTCAAACATTCTAATTTGCTATATTTTCTGTTAAAGACACTTCGTGATTGATAGTCTGATTTGAATTTCTGGTGCGTTGTGTTTGTTTTTGTATTGTTCTTTGTTATTTGCTTCATTAGTCTTAGTTGATTTCTCTAGTGCTCTGTTACAGTGATTCTTGTTTTGACCCGACCCTTGTTGTAATCTGGATACGGGTTTCTTGGTTTCGTACTGTTGAATATTCCTTGCTTATCTTCTTTTCCCTTAAACTTGGCTTTGGGATTGTTGTGGTTACGTTTGGAATAGGTTGGTTGTTCGTTTTCCCAACTCTTATTGCTTAGAATTTTGCTCTTCCGCTCAAGCGGCACTTCTTGCGCTCGAGCAGGCTTTGCAAACTCTCAATACTTTTATAGATCTACAAAAAATACTAGGAGAGTATTCTACGCTCGAGCGAGTGCACTATAGCGGCCATTCTTGCGCTCGAGCAATGTTGTTACAAAACTATTGGATGTGTGCATTTTGTGCTTGAGCGAACATTTCTTTCCCTCGAGTGGAACAACTGATTGTGTCTGATGCTCGAGCGTCAACTCTTGCGCTCAAGCAGACTGTGCGTATATCAATTCGCAGCAGCGTCATTTTACATCACTTTTTCATCTCTTTTCTCCCAAAAACCCTAGATCGGGACCCTCTCTCTCTAAAACTCATATTCTCTCTATATTTTCACCTAGATCTAGTGATTTCTCTACCCATGTGCCTTTGTTAAAAAAGTAAAGCATCTCATGAGCTCCGTTTTGATCCGAGTAGAAGTTGGTTTCGGCGTCTTTAAAGTTCCTCCATTGTTGCTTTGGTCATCTAAGCTTGAGGTAGGGACTCTCTACACTCTCTATGAGTATTAACTTGGTCATTTTCTTGATATGTGAGAAACATTGGGTTTTGAAGTAATTTTAACAAACCTAGGGTTTAGGGTTTCAATTCCAAAGAGGGGTTTTATAATGGATGTCTTAGAAATGGTTATGGGGATGGATATGACCTTAGGTTATGTTAAAATGGTTGGTTTTTGGGTGATTAGGATGAGATTGTGAAAAAGAAAGTTTTGCCCTAAAATGTTCAAGTAATTATTATGTATAAATAATGCAATTGGAAATGGGAATATGAAATTAGATGAATATTTATATAAATGGTGAAGTTGGATGTGTATCATCTCCTGCCTATCGAAATTTGAATAATTTATCTGTTGAGAAGATTGTATATTTGTTTAGAAATATCTGTTTTGGGCTATTGGTGGAGGATAGCTATGATTGTTGTAGAAATTGCATGAGGATTAGGTAAATTGAGACTAATTCCTTATTTGTTGTCATTGAATATGACTGTGTTTAATACATTATATACATATATGATGTTGAGAGGAAAAGAGGGATGTACTCCATGTTTGGGAGGAGAAAGGCGATGGAATTGAATTAAGTTGGCCTGTGCGTCAAGGATGAAAATCCCGAAAACATTATATATACATGTGTGTCGATTCCCGCAGAATAAAATCTCCGTAAAATGGAAAATTGAAGTGTTTGTGTATTGGTTGTGTGATAAAAAAAACCACTGAGTTGTAATCTTAGTTAGCTTGTCTGGATAACAATGGATATGACTCATGAATTGAGGAGATATGAAATGACATGAAACGAATTGATGTAAAATAGATTGGGATGTCATATTTGGCATACTATGGATTTGGGAAGAAGAGTTGTAAATGATTTTACTTTGAGCATTGGCCATGTGCATTATGTCTATAATTGTGCTAGATTGTTTCTGTTGGGCTTTGGCTCACCCTATTTGGGAAAAATCATTTTTCAGGTGCCGGTAATATGCCTTTGCCAAGGCAATAGCTTGAAGGGATTGGGAGTAAAAGCTTCTATTTTGTTATATCTATTTTGTATAGCCAAGGGCTTTGAATTGTGATGAGCTAGGCTCATTTTTGTTGTAACCAAGGACTATCTTGGAACGATGTAAGCCCGTAGGGAATTTATTTCGTTGATCATTTAGTTTGGTGCCATATGCTATAGATTCAGGGTAAAGCTTATGAATGTGTAATGCATGTGCTCTTTTGTAAATGGACTCTGATTAATAAAAGCCTAATACTCTGTTTAAGTCATTTTGTATTATTCTTTACTGTTGTATTATTGTATAATTTCTGCGCGCGTAACACTGTTTAATTTTGATTTCAACCTCTCTCTACAGTTTTCAATATCAATTTAAGCTCAGAAGTAATTTAGATCTTGAATTAAATGATGAATTACTTGCTATTGATATCTTTCTCGTTTTCGAATTTTAATTCGATTCATATAGCTAAATGTATAAAGTACTGAATATTAATATGCATAGGAAATACACAAAAAAAAAAACTAATTTGTTCATCAGTTTTTTAATTGGATCAATATTGGCTTGTATTTTTTTTTATCTCAGTTGATACATTCGTGTGGGCTTTGCACACTCTTTTCTGTCTTTCTCTCCGCACTCAATAGGGTGACTTTTTATTTGGATCAATTTCTTCTGCTAGGTAAAATTTACTGCTACAGTTCGATTGGTCTCAAACTGATATTTAGTTCGATTTACTTCTTAAGTATGTTCATAGTTGGAAAGGGGAAGGTGAGTAGTATCTTGAATAATTGAAGGTTCTTGGAGCTCATAGGTTAGGTGTACATAACATCATTTCTATTTTGTGTTTTAAATCTTGGTTCATCTATGAAACTGATGGATGTATTTAAATATGCCAGATATATTTAAATTCCTTATATGATAAATTTGGGATGAAAAGAAGTTTTTAGGATGGAACGCATAATGTCAGTCTCTCTGAGTATATTAACAGAGTCATCAAAGCATTTTTGGAACTTCAAAAGAGTTTTTGGACATTTATTTAAATAGAGCAGTGGCTTTTTGTCTTCTCGAGAAAACAATAGTGTGTTTCTACATTAAAATTGTAACGCCCTCAAAATAATCCCATTATATATATATATATATATATATAATTGACATGCAATATTTAAAGAAAACAATTCATTAATTCATTCATCAGAGTATTACTAAATAAAAGCATAACATGTAACATCAAATTAAATGCCCTACGGGCATACATCTCTCCAAGCCAACACTTGGACACAAAAATATGAGTTCTAACTCAAATACAAGTAAAGCCCTAGGCTTGAATGTTTACATGTACTAACAAATAAAAACAACTAACTAAAGATAGTCTTCAAAATCCAAAAGCCAAATCCTTCCAAGCTATGTCCTTGGAGGTAGCTTATCACCTGAACCTGAAAATGATGTTCCCATATAGGGTGAGCCACAGCCCAGCAGAAATATACTAAACCATATATAAGTATTGAATAAAGCATTAGCATTCAATAGATGGGTAACACAAATTATCAGTTCCACTTTCCATTAATTATTCAACATGGATGGGTAACACAAATTATCAGTTCCACTTTCCATTAATTATTCAACATGGCTCAGAACCTAGCCAAACTTACAACAGTGAACTATATATCATATTCACAATAATTCCAATAACGACAACACAAATGAGACTCAGGCTCATATCAAGAACACTTCATACTTCCAGATTAATACACATTTTAGTGCTGTATCCATAACATGTAAAAACACTTCAATATCAATAAGCACACATAAAAGTGATGCTAATGGAGTCCATCCCCTATCTCCTCCCAAACAAAAATCCGGTTTAGAGGTCCATCCCCTATCTTCCCCTAAGCCGTGGAGTACATCCTCTATCTCCTCCCACACAATATGCAAATGCATGCTCAATCAATACATGTATTTTCTGTATTAATTCAATAGTCAAAACAATGACTTAACCAATATGATTAGTTTCAGTTATCCCTAATCCACATGCAATGTCTACAACAATCACGACTATCCTCCACCGATAGCCCAAAACAGTTATTTCTGGACTGGAAATAAATAAATCAACAATTCAATAGGCGAGTGATTTAAATTAACCAACTACCCCATTTAATCAACAAATTCCTCAATTTCATGAATTTAACTAATTTCCCCAATTTTCCTTAAATTAATTATACAAATCAATCTATTAAGACAACTAGGGTTTTTTTCCAAAATTACCAAAATACCCCCAACATATCAAAATACCAAAACTCAGAACAAAACTTATACATTGGAGTAGGAAATCCCTACCACGAAGAAATTAACCCAAATGGAGAAGACGGAGATGAAGACCCAAAATCCAAAGTGCTCCAAATTCACAAACTCTCAGATTAAAACGGAGCCCTCGACTCACACTATCTTTTTAATAAAGCAACTAGGGTAGAAACACACCCTAAATAGATCAAACCTAAGAGAGAAGAGAGGGAGAAGTCGGGCCTAGGGTTTGGAATAAAAAAGAGGATGAAAAACTGTTCAAAATCCCGCTGCTGCCTATTTAAACTAGACAGGCTCACTCGAGCGAAGACTTGGTCGCTCGAGCGACCAGACACAAGAAAACCACGCTCGAGCGAAGAAAAGCTCGCTCGAGCCAAAGACTCGATGCTTCAGGTCTGCAACACAGAAGCTCGCTCGAGCGAAGGAATCTCGCTCGAGCGAAGAACTCGAAACATACACCTCGCTCGCTCGAGCGAAGAAACACTACTCTCAGGTCTATACTAGACACAATCGCTCGCTCGAGCGAAGAAATCTTGGCTCGAGCCACCAAACACAAAAACAACCCTCGCTCGAGCGACCAAACCCTCGCTCGAGCGACCAACCAAAAACTGGACAGCAACACTTGGTTTCCGAACCCAACCAACCTGTAACAAAACTTGCCCAACATATCCTATAACTCAAAAATAAGGAATGAAAGGACAACAACAACAATATAATAACAACTGAATCTACGGGACATAGTCCGGGTACAACAACCAAATGGGAAAAGACCGGGGTCGCTATAAAATATAGAAACAGGTCATTCACTCTTCTTTTGGGTTTTGCATGCTTCATTTTCTCAATTTTTGTTTCTCTATCTATCTTCTCACTCTTCTAGGATAAAAAAAATATATATGTATATACAAATATGGCACATCTAGATGTTAGTGTTTGTTTTCTTTAGGATGGATTAAGTATTAACTTTCTGGCTGTCTATTTTGATTTTCATAATGTTCAATCTTAAGTTTTTACAATTAATTTGTTGGAATGTTTATTAAGTTTTCATTATTTCTTTGCAATCTCTGCATTTTCTCTTGCTCTACTTGAGGCTTTATATCTAAAGAAAGATTTAGAAATTGGGTACTCTGTGTTTTGATTTATTCCCCATCATAATGTGTTATGTTTTGTGGGTTTGATTGCTTGTTATTGAAGTTGTTACTGTGAATATGAATTTATGTTTGAATAACCATTGTTGGGTGTTTTAATGATTTTGAAATTGAAACCCTAAGTAGTGAATTTTTCTGGATTTTGGTCAATTCTGAAGATTAGTATTGCTTGATTTTGTTTTGTTCTGTGCGAGAAATTTTTAGGTCGTGATTGGATGCTCTGAATTAGAAATTGGGATTGGCATGGTTGTCTAATGCATTCTTGATTTGTAAAGATTTCACCTTTTGTTAGAAAAAAAAAATATATATATATTACCGGAATTTTTAGACAAAATATATAAGTTACATTGATCGGTCTTTACTTTTACAATGAACTGCCACATTATTCTAGATCATACAAAAGTGGATATTTTTGCCTAATCAACTTCAGCACCTCACTGCCATGAGAGACTTGTCAATTGAATTCTTTGATGGGTTGGAATCTCTATCGGAGTGGTTGGGTAACCTTTCATCTCTCCATTCTTTGGAGATTAAGTATTGTCAGAATCCAAAGAATCTTCCCACCCTAGAAGCAATGCAATGCCTTACCAATTTACAATCTTTGAAAATTAGAGATTGTTCCCATCTAGAGGAAAGATGTGCATGGGAAGCGGCCAAGAATGGCACAAGATTTCCAATATTCCATCCATCAACATATCCCACATTGAAGATTATCCCTGAGATCGGTAATTTCCAATTCCATATTCATGATTTCTTCTCTTCTTTTCTCACCTTTATCCCCACCACCCCTTTCTTTAATTCTTCATAAGATCTATTCTCACGAGACACGATTTTAAAAATGATAAAATCATTCAACTGTTACTTTTATAATGCTCTATCGAACCATACTCTATGTGTATGGATGTGTTAAAAAAGTAGCATATTGAAATTGTTATGTAAAGTAATTCCATTGACATGATTTGTTGGGTTTCAGGTTATGAGACATTTGTGTGAGCTCAAGTGTAACAGTTTCCTCTGCAAATCTACTTCTTCAAGATCAAGCATGAAAAAGTCTTCTGCCAATTATGTAATTTCTCTGTCTCTAACCAAACAAACAATTTAATTAACTTCTAAAAAAAGAATTAGTTTCTCTCTCTCTCTCTCTCTCTCTCTCTCTCTCTCTCTCTCTCTCTCTCTTTGTGTGTGTGTGTGTGTGTAAGGTCCATTAGCTATAATCCAGCTTTTTTATATACTAAGTATACATCTTTATCTGATCTCAAGTATGTGATTTATGGTATCTTAACATGAGTATGTAATAATTTATAACAATTTTCTTATTCTTTGAATCTTTTACATTTATATTTTCCTTTTCTGTTTCTAGGTTTAAATATATCTTTGTGCTGCCACAAATTGCTATGTTACTTGGTCATGGACTCCTATTTCTTCCTGGGAGAGGTCATCCTTCTAAGTGTCATAATAGAAAGCATTTTATATGGTAATGACTAATGAGAACACCAATATGATTTAATTTGGTTGAAATATCATCAAGTTTGTTTCATTTAGAATATCATTATTGAGTTGTTCTTCAAATGAAGTTGCCGGATCCATAACTGTCTCTTCTAAACTCAGCATGTTCAGCTTAACTCTCATGAAGTTGCTATATCCACAACTAACTTCTTTAACTCAGATTGAAAATTTTTAGATTTGAATTTTTATTTTAATAAGCACTAAACACAACATGGTAAAGTATTCGCCATCAATAATTGTAGTTCCACATGCTCTAGTGTCTTTTATTCATTATTTATTCTAATTCTAACTTCTAAGAATGAGATTTTAAATAAGCTTATGACATTGTGTAACTTCTACAGAGCCTACAAGTAGTTCCATTTATGCAAAGCTTATGACATTGGTTTGTCACCCTTGAACTTTTATATTGAGGATGAGTTCCATCATGCCACTCGTGGTGGAGCTGGAGGTGTCAAATCCATTACCAATTATGCCCCGGTATATATATTATTTTTCCATTTGAATGTAAAACAGTTGATTAATTTCTTTGACATCTGAAAATTTACTTGAAATTTTTTTCCTCATAAGCTTGTCTTAACAAATAAACCGTCATACACTGTGTGATAGAATACAAGTAATGCTAGTGTTGGAGCTAGAAATTTCATATTATCATTGTTAGGTTTTATTCTTGGCAATCCCGTTTGACAAGGATTTCTATAAGAAGTTGGTTTTCTTCCAAAATTAGGATTACTTTTGGATTTCTATAAGTAATTGGATTTCTTCCAAAACTAGGATTACTTTTGTTTTCTATAAGTAGTTGGTTTTGTCCCAAAACTAAATTAATTCCTCCAGATATTCTTGTTGGATATTAAGGTTTATATCTGGGGATATTTTGTTAGTTTTCTTTGATGTTTTATTGAGTATTCAACTCATGGTTTAAAGAGAGTACATCAAAGGTTTTGTTTGTTATACACAAGAGAGAGAGAGTTGTTCTTCGGTGGATTCTGAAGAATTCGAGCCTGAAGCTTCGGTGGATTCTGGAGTGGCTCATCGTAAAGACAATTTCGAGGTGAAGACGGGGTTGGAAGAGGCACATAGAGGTTGGTTCAATTTGGGCGTGGATTCGCTAGATAATTGAGAGTATACCTGTGTAATTCCTTTAAATCGTCTTAGTGGATTGTTTTGTGGCTGTTGCCCGTGATTTTTTAATCACAGTTGGAGGTGTCCAATTGTGGTTTTCCACGTAAAATCGTTGTGTCGATTTGTCTTTGATTGTTTGATTGGGATTGTTATATTCTGCTTAAAATTGGTACATAATCACAAATCAACATCTAGGGTTTCTAGATTTTTCAATTGGTATCAAAGCAGGTCGTTCTATTTTTTTTTTTCAAAAAAATTCTTTTAGAACGAGATCTTGTTTGATTTGTGATAATGGATTCAATTCGTGAGGAAAATTCTATGGTTCGACCACCCCTACTTGACGAATCCTCGGGGAGTGAAGATGAAGAACTTCAGCAAGCATATCAAAAGTTGTATAATGAGTCTCTTAACTTATTCAAATTGAATGACAAACTCACAAAGAAACTCAAAACATGTGAAAGTGAGAATGTCAAGTTAAAAAAAGAGATTTCCGAGGCTAGGAATGACGCCCTTAAGATTTCTAATGATTGACAAGCTCTTTTGCAAAACTCTTGACTTGTGAGACAGAGAGGAATGAGCTACAGCAAATTTATGCAACATATGAAGAAAAGATTGAAACTCTTGAGATGTCTCAAGTTGCTTTGGAAGAACTAATGATCAAGAAAGAGGAAGAACTCAAGTGTGCTATGGCTACCATTGGTCTTTGGAACAGAGAATCAAAGACTTTGGACAATATCATTGGGTCTCAACAAATTTGTTCTGACAAGAGTGGCATTGGCTTTGGTGAGAACAAAGAGCTAAAACAGAGTGCATCTACATCTCATGATACAAGAACTCAAGGAAAAGGAGAACAAAAAATTCAACATGAGGATGGACTTCTCAAACTTCCTAGAGTTGGTAAGGTAAAAGAAAAAAGGTACCTCCTGTACATCTTGTTTTTATTTGTCATCATTGTGGTTTGCATGGTCATATTCGCCCTTATTGTTATAAGTTGCATGGGAGAGTGTATTTCCTAGACCTACGAATAGGAAGTTGGAAACCATGTCAGGACGGGTTCTCATTGAAAGGGAAGGGAACCACAACGTCAAGACACCACCCAAAAACCGCAATGCTCACAACTTTGTTTATACTAAAGCGGTTTGGGTGAGAAAACTTGACTTGTGTTAATCTGTTTATTTGTTTTAGTTTTTGGGTTTATGTGTGCTTGTTCGTTTTCTGACTTGTTTTGTTTAAAAAAAAAAATGTGTGCATGTTCGTTTTTTTGTCTTGCTTTGGTTAAGAAAAAAAAATAAATAAATAAATAAAATCCAAAAAGATTTTCTTAGTATGGTTTTCAAGCTTGAAATTTTTGAGTGGTCCTTGGTGCATATTGGAATTGATCAGAATATCCATTACATGTTACCATGTGTGTACTTTCTGTGGTCATTACTCATTTTGGAGTGTGTGTTTTTTATTAGTATGTCTCATTCCGTACACACTCTTGGATTAGCAAATATCGGAGTCTTTCGCCTTAGTGATTATTTTTTTCTATGGACTTCTGGCATTGTATTTTTTGCTTTTCTAGAGGAATTGACCTATACTAGCATATCATGGGTGATGTTGAGTCTCTTAACCACCTTCCATCTTTTTGCATCTCCATGGCTTTCCCCTCTGTTCTTTGTAGTCCAAGCATGAGGAAAAGGCTACCTCAGAGTCACCAACCAGGCCATCCTTATTATATCTATGCTTCTCTGGTTCGGTTTCCATACTCTTGAGCGTGTCAGCCGCCAATGAGTGTGCAAAAGAAAGAAAAAAATAATGTGCAAAAGAAAGAAAAGAAAAAGATGTGAAAAAAAAGGAAAAAATAAAGGATTCATTGATTGAGGGGGAGCCTCCGCCTTTACTCAACAAATACCCCTTGATTCCTAGTGGTTTGACTTTCCTTAGTTGTGCTTAGATTCTCTTGTCGAAGGTCCAGCTTTCATATCACTACTAGGCTTTGAATCTTGTGTTTGTCGAACTCCAAGAGTCACACACACACTTTTATCATGGGATCTATGCTTTTCACATAATGCATCACTTTCTTTTATGAAGAATTTTCTAGAGGCTGTGCACATTGTGTTTTCAAGTAATTGTGCTTCTTGGATAATCTTGTGTGTTTTAACGTACAAATCTGAAATTCCCTACTTGCTCCACCATATTATTGTTTGTCGTTTTCTTCTTGTTCTTTGTTTTTAGTGAGGGGGAGTTTGGTGTATCATTACAAGAGTTTGTTAGTATGATTATTTTGATTTGTTTGATAAGGCAGTTTAGCATTAGTTAGTTTGTGTGTTGCTATCCACTACTTGTTTTTTTTTTATATATATCTCGCATGTTATTAATTCATGTTTTCATGCACATATGTCGTAGTGTGATTTCATCCATTCATGTGTTGGGTGCATGTGTCTTAGTTTTCAAAATAATCTAGTCATATGTTTATTGTTTTTTTTATATACTCTTGTGAAACTAATAGTTGTTTTGGAGATTGTGGCACGAATAGCTGTTTTGCAGATCATGACCGTGAGAAAGAAGTTCGTTTTTGCTGGCTGTAATGGGTTGGGGTGATTAGGATTTTATTTGTTAGGTGTGTTTTGTCACGACATTGCCAAAGGGGGAGATTGTTAGGTTTTATTCTTGGCAATCCTGTTTGACAAGGATTTCTATAAGAAGTTGGTTTTCTTCCAAAACTAGATTACTTTTGAATTTCTATAAGTAATTGGATTTCTTCCAAAACTAGGATTACTTTTGTTTTTTATAAGTAGTTGGTTTTCTCCCAAAACTAAATTAATTCCTCCAGATCTTCTTGTTGGATATTAATGTTTATATCTGGGGATATTTTGTTAGTTTTCTTTGATGTTTTATTGAGTATTCAACTCATGGTTTAAAGAGAGTACATCAAAGGTTTTGTTTGTTATACACAAGAGAAAGAGAGAGTTGTTCTTCGGTGGATTCTGAAGAATTCGAGCCTGAAGCTTCGGTGGATTCTGGAGTGGCTCATCGTAAAGACAATTCCGAGGTGAAGACGGGGTTGGAAGAGGCGCATAGAGGTTGGTTCAATTCGGGCATGGATTCGCTAGATAATTGAGAGTATACCTGTGTAATTCCTTTAAATCTTCTTAGTGGATTGTTTTGTGGCTGTTGCCCGTGGTTTTTTAATCACAGTTGGAGGTGTCCAATTGTGGTTTTTCTACGTAAAATCGTTGTGTCGATTTGTCTTTGATTGTTTGATTGGGATTGTTATATTCTGCTTAAAATTGGTACATAATCACAAATCGACATCTAGGGTTTCTAGATTTTTCAATCATAATGTTGAATGAAAAAAAAAAAAAAAATGCAACAAGATTATGGCATTCTGTTTTTTAGGCAATTTCCTTGCCCATTGACTTACATTTTAAGAGGTTAAGCTGAGGTAGTCTAGTTTGTAACTCCCATTAATTTGGTTGATTCTTGTTTGTGCAATTGATGATTTTGGATCAAATGAAATGTTTGTAGGGTAAGTAGGATAAGACAATGAAGGGAATGTGAATTTTACAAATCTAGGAGTTAAAATGAGGGGAAAATGAAACATTGGTTCTTTTTAACTGCTTGTTTACATACTATCACTTTTTTAGAGTAAATTATGTTAATTAATTTGTTTTTCTATTGAAGTTCCTGGATAGATGGAGGCACATGATTATTGATAGGGGTTGGTTGGTTGGTTAAAACTACAAGAAGTGAAAAGCTTATTGGTTGTGTGCGGTTCAAGAGTGAGGTTGATTTCTGCTATAAATATACTTTTTTCAGTTATATATTTATTGGGTGTATTGAAGTGTAATGCTTTGTTGTATCATTGTAGAGCCAACATGGGAGTTGGAGGCAAAGTTTTTTGAGGAGAGAGCAGCCCCTGAAGCTAAATACCAGAGCACACTCCATATATATATAATATATATTTATTAAAATGAGAAAATATTAGCAATTTTTGTTTTTATTTTTTTGTACTGAGTTAACATATTGTGATTTAAGGTTTTTGTTTTTGGTTATGGACAATTGGAAAATGAATACTGACTCACATTATGGTATATGTTTTGAAAATGATGATGGATTAGAGGTTGGTTGGTTTGTTTGCTTTTGTTTGTTTGTTTGTTTGTTTTTGTTTTTGTTTTGTTTTTTTGTTTTTTTGTTTTTTTGTTTTTTTGTTTTTTAATTGTTTTTTTTTTTTTTTTTTTTTTGTGAGGAAAAAGGTTTGCTTTGAATAGAAATCAAAAATATCATTAATGTTGTATTTTTCTTTTCTTTTTTTTTTGAAAAAAATAAGCAAAGGCGTTTTTCATAAAAAACGTTGCAAAATGTCATCAAGATTATGTCATAGTTAATTCTTCAGATGGAAATGATCAACAGATGTTAGAATTAGTGACGTTTTAAAAAACGTCATCAAAACTCTATAGTGGCATTTTTAAAACGCCACAAAGATATGATGGCGACCATATTAGTGACGAATTTTTTAAACATCGCCTTATCTTTTGACGACATTTTTCTTGCCTTTTGCGGCGTTTTTCACGATTTTCTTGCAATGCATGTAACGAGACTCATTAAAACGATCTAAATTATTTATTTTTTATTTTCAATTGCTTAAATCATCTATGAAAAAGACAAATTTTGATTCATGTTATATATGTTTTTACAATATTTCTTACGGCATATTCATAGTGGGAGTAGACTTTCACATCATCACATAGTATGGTGCTTATTTCCATTATTAATATGCAGTAATAAATTTGTAAATGTTATATTCATCAAAGAATCATAATTGTCGAATTATACATTTTGCTAAGGGTAATTATTCAGTAATCTCGAAATGTGGGCATGTGGTATTCCATAGTATTATGATTCGTAGAGAAGGTAGGTAGGTAGGGTATTGTGTTGGGTGATTGAGGAATATGAGGAGACATATTGAAAGATGATTGGTTAGAGAGTACAAACACATAGTACTCCAAAAATATTTAATAATTTTCCTTTTGGCAAAGGATGACAAGAACTAGTAAACCAACCAAGCTAACCTTTAAAATAAAAAGAGTAAAGACACAACAAAAAGATACAGCAAAACATTATTTTGAGTTTTGATCTTCCCAAACTTGTTATCTTTATTGGAAGAGATGTGCAAAGCCCCTGATAGTAATAATTGCATCTTTCTTTTCTTTTAGTTATTTATTCTTGATTGAACCATCAAACCAAGTGTCTAATACTTATAAATATATTGTTATATTTTGAATTATGTAGGTATGATCTTTGGAATTACAGTATTGCTTTTAATTATTGCTTATTGGTGGCTATACAAAAAATAAATAAAAAATAAAAAAAAATAAAAAAATAAAATGAAGGAAACAACAAGAAGCAAAAAGAAAAATTCTTCAAACGGAATGGTGGGTTATTATTGAAAGAAAAGTTGTCTTCATCTTCATGTGATGGAAGTGTTGAGAAAACTAAATTGTTCAGTTTGAAGGAGTTAGCACTACAGGAGATGACACTTTTGGCGACCAAAATATTGGTCGCCAAAAGCCCCATTTTTGGTCGCCGAAACAAATTAGCGACTAATTTTTTTTGTTGCCAAAGTCGTCGCCTATGCTCTGTCGGCGATAGTATTGGCGACTAAACTACTTTTGGTCGCTGAAAGTGAACGTTTTGGCTACTAAAGTCTGGTTAGTCAGCAAAGGTTATCTTTTGGCGACTAAAATATTAGTCGCCAAAAATGAACATTTGGCTACGAAACTCTGAGTAGTCGGGAAAGGGGATATTTGGCGACTAAATATTTAGTCGCCAAAAGTGTTAAATAAAATTAATTTGATTTTTAGCGACTAAAAATTTTAGTCGTAGATAAGTTTTAGTCACAACATTACCACATTTAGGGACTAAAGAATTTAGTAGCGAAAAAATTATTTTTCATTAAATTTTATTTTTTGCTACTAACCATTTGGTCGCCGAAAGTCTTCATTTATTTTTGGCTACTAAACTATTTAGTCGCCTAAAGTCTTATATAGTTTTGGCTACTAAATTTTTAGTCACCAAAAATCTTTGGATTCTTTCTGGCTACCAAATATTTAGTGGCTTAAAACATTGATTTCCATTTTGACTACCAATTGGTTAGTCACTAACAAATTCACTTTTTCTTTTTTGGCTACTAAACATTTACTTGCCAAAAACTTTATTTAGTGTTTTTTTTTATTATAATTTATTTATCCACAACCTGTATTTATTTCGTGCAACCTGCACCCTGTATATAAACAAAATAACACATATTTCTATTTCGTTTCAACCATACAAAAATTTGGTGTTTTAACATCAAATTCTATACAAATCAAATATAATCCAACCCAAAATAATAATTCCATACAAACAGATAATCATACAAAACAGATATCCTTTGTACACAAATTCTACATCAAATGTCATTTACAGAATATTTTGAAGGTGTAAACATGATGGGAAAATTAAATTTATTTACTAAAACACTTGCTTAATTTAACAATGAAGCCATTGATCTAAAGGCTTCTCATCCTTCAAGCTTGCTTCATATAGTTTGGTACCTTTCTTTCTGAAGACACCAACTGCAAAATAATAATCAACCTCCCAAACAGCGGAAGCATTTAGCAAATAAGTATAGATAATTAAACAACTTAAATAGAAAGATAATTAAATTGATGATAACAAATCTCCCTGCTGATGAAATTAGTTTCAATTTCCTGGCATAGTTAACTGAAAACAAATACACATGTTCAGTACCAACTAAATATGAACTTTTTTTGGGTGAATAAAAATATGAACTTATAACCCATAGTGATACATAAATTAGGCTTAATTCAAAGAAGAAGAAGAAGAAGAAGAGAAAGAAAAACACAATCAGTTTCTTGCAAATGCATATAGATGATGGGTAAAATGATGCAACTAAGAAGATTTTGTTTAACAAAAAAATTGAAGGTTACATATCCTAGCAGTATATATTATTATACATAGAGTCAAACACAACCTAAAAATATTAAATGTTAGATAATTTCAAATAGTAATTGATAGCAATTGCAAACTCCAATTTTCAATTATACCTTGCACCAGGACTCGATGACGCATGTAAACACAATATGGGATTGTGAACTTTCTGAATGTATGCTTGTTGCTCCGACCTTCCTACTTGAAAGCCCCTGAGCCAGAAATAAAAGTTAACAAGCATAAAAGAAAATCCATGATGTATCAACAAGTAGCAATCTGTAGCACTAATTCAATAAACAACAAGAAACATGCTCATGGAAAAAAGAACAAAACTTGAATGCCTTGTTATTTGCTACCTTAATTAATATTTGGGTTATGTCCTCATAACTGGTCACATATTCCTTGGTCAAATTCTCAACATAAAATGTCACGCCCCACTTTTTATTACTCGAAGTCATTACCAAGTTCCTTAACTTAATTCAATTTCAGAGATAACATGCGGAAATAAACTCAATTGTTCAATTAGAAGTGATGAACAACTACTCTCTCATTCGAATGAAAATTAAATACAACATGAGCATTCCATATAAATTGCCCTCAGGCTTACAACATTAAATAAGCAAATGAAGGGTACAACCCTTTTACATATATGGCATTCCGCCTACAACAAAGAGGCCCCGTGGCCAACAAATAAGAAGATCCCAAATCTTGTAGCACATCCTGCTAAATACCTGAAAAAGATTCAACAACGTGGGATGGACATATAGTCCAGTAGGGATCTCAACATGATCCTCAACAATAACAACTTACAGATAGCTATGATCATGAATGCTCATTCTCATACTAGAATAGTAATGTGACAGTTTATACAAAATATATATATGTAAGAACTTTTCTCGAAAACAGCCATTACATTCAACGCTATAAGCGATTTATCTTCTTTTTCCTTTCATTAACCCCCATTCCTATTCTTTCATAACTTAACAATTACTTAGGACATAAATTCATTAAGCCCATTACTCTCTTCCATTTTCCAAGCATACAACAGACGTGCCTTTTCAAAACATATTTCTAAAAGATTTGATTTTCTTTACACTTCTAAAAGACAAAAGCCATTTCGGTTCAATCCCAAAACTATAATAACTACACATGCATACCTTTATAAAAAGGAGATAACAACTCAACTACATGCATAAGATAAACCAATGAGGCAACTCAGCCCTCCAAAACTATAACCAACACAATCCACAATCTTCCCAGATACACCGAAACAATAACAACAAAACTTTGCTCTACTAGCTAGATGCGTAGTAAGCCAAAGATACACTTCTCACAACAACGTACCATTTTACCAGGCGCTAGCTGGAAGGGTGTGGTACCTTAGATTATCAGCGCATACAGTTCTCCAGGCGCTAGCTGGAAGGTACCGGTACCTCTGATTATCAGCGCAGGATATCGCACCAATAACCACAATACCACAAGGCATAACCAACATGTGTAAAACAAACACATAAACCATCAGGAAACAAATAATGTGTTAAGATATATAAACACATAGGTGTGTGGAGTCCATCCCCTATCTTCTCACACACACTGGAGTACAACCTCTCTCTCCTCCCTAACAAGTATACATATATAATGTATCTCAACATTTCATCACGTACGATGTTCAATCAACAATGGTGTAATTATACACGACAATTCAACGCAACCGTGTCATCCTCCACCGATGACCAAGGACAAAACCTCTAGATGCAGGTATTTAGTACATCTATTAAAAGACTCAGTTATCATGAGATTACAAACCCAACAACAACATTAACATGGTAGTAAAGATACAACTTCCACATATGTGTGTATTCAACCCTCAAATTACAACAATCCGATTCTCATACCTTTGTTTTCACAAATTCAATTCCAGGGACAATAAGGCCATAACTCATTTTAATCTACTACATTCTTTTCAAAGCCATTCCAATATTAAAATTTAATTATGCAAATTAAGTCATAATCATTAAATTAGGGTTTTCCTCCCTCTTTCTCAATATTGATCAAAAAGGCTCAATCATCTACAACAAACAACAATTACCTCATTCAAGACCCAAAATACATAAGTATTTGCCCAAAGACCAAAAACCCTCTATTAATTATTAAACCAAATAAAAATTAGGGTTTCCTCTCCTTTCAACAACCACATGCTAATTAACACTCCAATTAGCCCAAACTACAACGAATGATAATAAACCCAAATTCAACAACCAACCCAAGATTCAATCTCATGATTTTCACAAATCCAACATGATATAGTGTTTTTATGCAATACAAAAACTACCACATGTCTATCTATAGACGGAGTATTGAAAAGGAACAAGGAGAATCCCTACCTCAAATGTAGAACCCAAGGAGAAGAAGAGGAAAACTCGGAAGTGCTCCAAATCCTAAATTTCTTGGATCAAAACGAAGCCCTCGACGATCAACACACTTCTTACAAAGGCCGAAGGGAAGGAAGACACTCTAACTAGATCAAACCCTAGAGAGAAGGGAGTTTCTAGAGAGAGAAGCTCTCAAAAATGGGTTTTGGGAAAGTAAGAGAGAGAAAAGAAAAGTGAAAAGTCATTCAAAAAGTGATTTCACGGACTGATATAAAACAGGTCCGCTCGAGCGTACAAAACCCCGCTCGAGCGTCAGACACAGGTTCACGCTCGAGCGTCCAAAGATCCGCTCGAGCGCCGGATGCACCCTCCCAGAATTTTCTGCAGACGACCAAAATGCTGAGAGAAGGAAATTCACGCTCGAGCGTCCAAAATGCCGCTCGAGCGGATAGGCAACAACAAAAGCCCGCTCGAGCGTCAAAAGCGCCGCTCGAGCGTATAGACCAAAACCTGGGCAAAAATTCTAAGTTTTAAAACACAACCAACTTACTCCCAACTTGCCCAACACAACCCAAAACTCTAAAACAAAGAGTAAGGGATAGGAATGAGGATAAGACAACAACAAATCTACGGAACCGAGTCCGGATTACAGTTACACAATGAAAGGGAAAATCGGGATCGCTATATAAAATCCATGTTTGGTATCATCCCTTATCTGCAGCAGTTTAACCACCATTAAGCACACATAAAAGTAATCCAAATATTTAAATAAATAAATAAACACACACAAACCTCAAGGAATGAACAGCGGCATTGAAAATTTATTTGTTTACCTACTGAGTTCTCTTTTTCCTACATGAAATTTGAAAATAGACTACAATCAATCACAACTTAAAATCCTCATATTACTTGCTTGGACAGTTAAATAAACTGAACCTACTCGCTGATTCTCAGAGAATAGCACCTGGAGCGCGTTGTGTGAGATGTTCACAAGCAATTCGACGTTCTTGAAGTTCCACCCATAGCTCTGCATTGCCTTTCACATCTCCAGTTTTAACTTGTAACCAACCAATTGTCACTAAATTAGTTTCTATGAACATAATTAAGGGAAGACAAGAAGATAAACTATCACATAGTAGCACACAGTTGCAATGGCATATTTAGGCAGCATGATGATTATGTTAACAAGCATGCTGAAAATTAAAAAATTAAACAAGATAGTAATATACACAAAATTCTTTCCAACTCGCCTGCTGTGTCCTATCTCCATGAATAGTAGTGGCATGAAACCCACTAGTATACAACCAATGTTCCAATGTGTCAGCTCCCTTCTTTGTTTCCACAAATACCAAAGTCAGAGATTGCTACAAAATTTAACGACATTCAAAATTCAATCAAGCAATGCAAGCCAACTGGAACCAAACATATAATGTGTCTGACTAGAAATTCAGTCATTTGTGCATGAAGGTCCATGAGGTGGCTTCTCTTGTCAGAGTCATGAACAAATTCAACTCTTTGAACAATCAAATCAGTACTTGAACCAACTCTTCCAACAGCTAAGAATATGTAGTTTGAAAGGAAATCAGATGCTAGTCTCTGCATACAAACCATAGCCTCTTCAGTAATGAAGAATTTTGGTGTAAGCTCTAGCAGTGCTAAAATAGCACAGTACAACAAAAAGACTCACTCTAACAGTTGAGTATATGTTGTGAAAAATAAACCTGAGCATCAAATTCTTACTACTACACTGCTTGCTCGGGAGAGAAATTAATGAAAATGTTTTGTGCCATCAAAAAATACCTATTACACTATCAGTCAAATGCATCAAAAAATAAATTTAAAATTCTTAATCCAATGTAAATGCTCAAAGTTCAATATGTTAGCAAGACCTCAACACATGAGTCTGCAAGCTCTATTCAATATGAAGAAATATAACAAACTTGTGTAGGAAATAAACATGTAAGGCTAATCAACCAAGAAGATTAGCTAATAAATGAACTATTTCAATTAACTAACTGTAATAAAAGTGACCAAAATAACTGTTAGACATAATTTTCATCCTCTGTTATTAATAAATCATCCAACACAGTAGCTCTAATTAGATGAAATTAATGGGCTTACATACATTTTCATCTAACTTATATAGTATTAAACTAGATAATTATTTTCAGACTTGAACTCAATTTTTTCCCCTTAATACAATTTCATGAATAGACTAATTTCCCCAAAAACATGTTCAAAGAATTTACAGGCACATTTCCTGAATTTTAAAAACCTTAAAAATGTGTGAAAATAACCCAACCAATACAATTGCAACCATTTTCCATAAAACAGAATTCTGATATCTATTCAAATGTGAGGCACAATTCTTACTTGCCAAACTTTAATGCCTACATATTTTATTGGCTTCAACACATAAAGGTGAGGATCATCTTCGAACTCTGCAGGGAACAAACAAGTATTGTAATTAAACCCAGAGATCCAGTTGTCATGGTCTTTGAAGCAAACATTTCAAATATGAAATAATAGAACTAATATGATTAAATGTATCATCTTAGATTCATCAGAAGAAGAAATCAAAAAACAAAAAACAAAAAATCAACTTAGGTGAGTCAATAAACTTTCACTACTTTTTAGTTAAGTTAAGTTTGATTGATTACCAGGAGCAGAAGCAGAAGCAGAGTCAATAAACTTTCACTACCTTTTAGGTTTGGACTTCTCTGGGCTCACCTACAAACACATAAATGAGCGTGAGCGAAAGCCCAGTGAATAATATCAATTAAGAAGATACAACAATATGTAGAACAACATATTCTGAACGGCCTTGGGCCCAATTCATATTTCTATTTAGCATATATATATACAATTTAAGTCGAGTGACTGTGGTTCCAAACATACTGGTCTTTGGTCCATTTATCTTTCCATAACAAACTGGCCCTTGGCCCCTCTGGCCCATTCATTCATGTCAAAACGGCCTCTGGCCCATTCATTCTATTATTCAGATCGAACTGTTATTCGTGTCAAACTATTACTTATATCAAACTATCATTCGTGTGAAACTGGCCTTTGGCCCACTCAAGTGACAAACTGGCCTTTGGCCCATTCAGACTTTCATTCATGACAGAACGGCCTCTGGCCCATTCATTCATGTCAAAACGGCCTTTGGCCCATTTATTCATGTCAAAACGACCTTCGGTCCATTCGTTTATGTCAAAACGACCTTCGGTCCATTCATTTATGCCAAAACGACCTTCGGTCCATTCATTTATGTCAAAACGACCTTCGGTGCATTCATTTACGCCAAAACGACCTTCGGTCCATTCATTTATATCAAACTGTGTCCACCATTCAAATTAATGAACTTTACAAAACTTACATAAAAGTAGCCATTGGACACTAACATAAGTCAGATATTACTCACAGTGATCGGTTGGTTGAATTGCCCTGGAGCTTGACCCTACATATCACATAACACATATGGGTCACAAATAATTCAATCCGTTCTTTAATTCACATATTCCTCTTTAGGCTTCATTCTTATTTCCTTAACTCAATTACAATGCTCAATGTATGCCTAAGAGTGCTTAGAAGTGAAAGGGAACGGAAAAACAGAACACAGAATACATTTTCAAAATTTCAGAAAACAGGGTCCCCGCTCGAGCGTGGACTTCCCCGCTCGAGTGGACCCTTAAGGCCTGCAAAAGTACTGGTTGCATGAAAAATAAGCTCGAGCGTGGAATAGGGCGCTCGAGCGGAATGCTTGTCTAAGTAGCTCCCCCGCTCGAGCGTGAACTCACCCGCTCGAGCGGACACCAAGTCTGCAAAAAGTACTGGGAGCACGTTTTTCCCGCTCGAGCGGCCATTACCCCGCTCGAGCGGACATCAAACTTTCTGGAAATTCCAGAACTGTTCTTGGAGTTCAATTTCGACATTTCAACCACATTTCTTGCATATTATGGCTCCAATTTCACACATACATATATCCCCATGATACCAACACCAAATCATAACACAATGAAGCTCCATTTCTTGAATTACTTACATGCATGCCTCAAATTAACCCAAACTCATCACCAATACATCAAATTCAAACATGCAAAGCTCATACCTCCATGATCTACTCTTGCATGTGAGAAATATTCATTCATATCAACTTAATTGGTGAAGAGATGATCAAATACATGGATTTCAAACAAGATTCAACATAGATTATACACATTGTGTTCAAATATGGAAATTTATAACAATTTCCTACATGCATGCATCTATTGGCTTCAAATTCATCAAATACTACACAATTCCTTCATTTATGGCACAATTCTTGCTCTTGATCATTAATCAACTTTAAATTTACAAAATTACAAACTAGAATCCATGAAATACTCACCTAGGAGCTTTAATTCTCACAATCTATAGCAAATTCTTGAGTAATCTTCAAGACTTCCAAGATTCAAGAGCAAAACTTAGATGATCTCCCTTTTCTCTCTCTAATTTCGGGTCTCTCTCTCTCTCTAGAGAGTTAAATCAGCTAAAATGGACAAAAAGAGGAGTTGAGTGTGTACATGGCCCTTTTTTAAAAGCTCCCTCAAATACATTCTTTTAATATAAAATAATTGGGCACCAAAACATTAATTTAATCCATTTAATCTGACCTGAATCAATTTTCAATTAAATTTCACCGTAGGCTCTAAAAATTATGCCAATCACAATGGCGTAATCAATTCCGGGTTCTGTGGCCGATAAGGCCTCCAATTTAATTTCCAAAGCAGATTATTCAAACAGATATTCCTGCGGTGAACAGATAGAAATTCAAAATAACATATTATCACACAATGGCACACAAAATCATGCTAAACACATAGTCATATTCAGATTAAGGACCAATTAGCTAATTACGGAATAGGGGTATCACAATTATGTTTTAAATACTTTGTATATGTATGATTGTTTGGGAAGAGAAGGAGGGTGTACTCTATTGTTTGGGAGGAGATATGGGATGGACTCCATTGAAATTAAGTTGGCCTATGTGTCCAGGGTGAAAGTCTTGAAACGGTGCGTATACATGGGTGCCGATCCCACAGACCAAATTTTCGTAAAATGGCAAAATTGAAGTATTTGTGTGATGATTGTGTTAATTTGGGAATCATTGAGTTGTAGTCTCAGATGGTTTGTTTGAAAGATAATGAAATTGACTAATGAATTGAGATGAAAAGAATTAACTTGAATTGACGAGAAGGAAAAAGGATTGAGATATGAATTTTGGTACTTTATGATTTTATAGAATATAAATGTTTTATCATTGGTATTGTAAATGCACATTGTACTTATATCTTCGTTAAAATTCATATATTGTGTTAGATTGTTCCTACTAGGTTTTGGCTCACCCTACTTGGGAAAAACCATTTTTAGGTGTTGATGATATGCCCTCGCCAAGGCAATAGCTTGGAGGGACTCTGGAGTAAGGGTTTCTTTTTGTTGTATTTTTATTGTATAGCCAAGGGCTTTACTTGTATTGAGCTAGGCTCATTTTTGTTGTACCCAAGTAATGACTTGGAAAGATGTAAGCCTTTAGGACATTTAAATATATGTTTAACTTTCATTTATCTTTACTACTTGTAACACATGCTATAGATTTAGGATGAACTATTTGTGAATGTATATCGCATGTGTCACTTTTGTATATCAATTTAGATTAATGAAAGTTTGTTATTTCGATTATGTTATCTTGCATTGATTGTGTTGGGTTGGATTATTGTAATTATTTTTGAGGCGTAACAACTTGGTATCAGAGCATACCAGGTTTGAATACTTTGGGTACGTGGGAAGTGGTCAGTACCACAATGGGTTTGTCTCACTTTACAGAGATGTTTGTATGCTTGTAATGTTATGTGATAACATGTTTATGTGATTATATGGGTAAGGGATTTAATTTATAGGATGTTGATCGAGTCCATGGGTTTCTAGGAGTCCAGTTAGAAAGGCACTTGATCATTTCCATTTCTAACTGGAACTCTGGCAAAACCGCAGGATGGTCATTATCCAGAAATGAAATTCGTATGTGTTTATGTAAATACGTGCTTACGTTGAGTGAATTACTGCTGTCCATCGTATTAGAACGCAAGTGAGTTAGCTTCGACACATTTGTAAATGTGCTAAACTCTTTTGTTACCTTTATTAGGATGTCAGTACGTGGTTATAGTGGTAGGCATGGTAGGCCTAGGAGGCATGAGGTGCCTATACCGAATGAAATTTCGGCACAGGAAGAAGGGGTTGGTCAAGCCAACGTGGCTGAACTAGTTGGTCAACAGGCCATGGGCGCCTTAGCTCGCAAAATGGCCGGAGCATTGTGGAAATCTATAGACAATCTTAGGGTTGAGAGTCAAGTCCAAGCCCAAGTAGCTGAAGCAGGGTCATCTTTTCTGAAGCGAGAGTTTTTTTGGTCAAATTTGAACGAGTTTTTGGGTGATCCCAAGGAGCCACTGAAGGCAGATGAGTGGCTAGAGCAGATAGTGAAAATGTTCGAGATACTTGGAATTGAGGACGATCAGTTGAGAGTGACCTTGGCATCCTTCCAGCTGAAGGGGGATGCGGGTCAGTGGTGGAAGTATGAGCATGGGTGCATTAAGGTGACTTGGGAGGCATTCCTCAATGCCTTACAAGACAAGTTTTTGCCTTCCATAGTTAGGAAGAAGTTTAGAGACCAGTTGTCTAAATTGGTGCAGTGGAACACACCAGTGGCCGAGTTTGAGGCCACATTCACCAGTTTGTCAAGGTTTGCAGTAGAACTCGTGGTGGCTGAGGAGCGCCGTTGCCTGGAGTTCAAGAAGAGGTTGAGGACCGGACTCATGTTCCGAGTGGCCGGGTCCATGATTAGAGATTATGGACGCCTTGTGGAGGCGGTATCCTATCTTGAGACCATCATGCAGATGGAGGAGGAGAGAATGAGCGCAGTTGAGGTGTACTTTTCTAGTACCGAGTTCGGGTTCTGGGAGGGGTGGTTAGGGGGATGTGACTTGTTACAAGTGTGGTTAGCTGGGCCACAAGTCTCCAGTTTGTCCTCAGAGAGGAGGAGGGCAATGGTCTGCACCATCTTTGGCTTATTCTCAGAGCCAGAGTTAGGGGAGAGGGCAGCCGCTCACTTGTTATCAGTGTGGGCAGGCGGGGCACATGAAGAGATTTTACCCTCAGTTGGGTGGCACGTCTGGTGCGTCTAGTTCAAGGTAGACACAAAGCCATCAGCCTGCACAGTCGGCACAGGCCTTGAAGGCTAATCAGCGAGCCTCTTCCGCTCAGTCAGCGCATCAGGCATATGCTTCAAGGGGTGAGCGGGTTGAGCAAAGACCCATCGCGCGTGTGCATGCTGTTACAGTGCCAGATCTAGTACCAACGCCTATAGTAGTGAGAGGTACTTTCTTGTTTTGCAATTCGATTGCTAATGTGTTGATTGATACGAGTTCATCCCATTCATTTATTTCCTCTGCATTTCTATCGATTTTGGAGTTAGAGTTAGCTCAATTAGCATCTCCTATTTGCGTAGAGTCACCTATTAGTGGTGAGGTTTTCTTGAAGCAGGGGCGTCGGGGCTATGATATAGAGGTCTTCGATTGTCGACTTCCATTTTCATTTGTGTTGATTGACATGTCTAGCTTTGATGTTATTTTGGATATGGACTGGCTGTCGTCATATCGGGCCATTATAGATTGCTACTGTCAGAGGGTTACTGTATGTACCTTGAGTGGTGACTATTTTCATTTCTTGGGAGACCGGGTGGATAGGTTCTTATCACCGGTATATGACCCACATGGGCGGAGTGAACTTAGCTGTCTTCTGGAAAATTTCTTGAGTAGTGAGTGTGATGAAGTCTGAGTCGAGTTGCCAAGAGTGGTTTGTGAATACCCAGACTTTGTGGAATTAGATTCGAACTCATTATTCAATCCAGAACTGCTGATGATGCCCTTCTTAAACTGCTAGACCAGGCGTGGAGCCTCAGACGCACCCACGATAAGACTGGAGAAATCCGCTGCTAGTTTATCCCCAATCATTGAGATAGTAAAACTATCCCCCAAGTTGGCGGGATAGCTCTAGCATCAGAACTCGCTAGTAGGTCAGCCAGTGCTTTTCCTAATAGCTCTTCTTCTTCAATGCCCACACTTGCAGTACTATTTTGTTCTATACTGTTGCTCAGGTTTGCCTGCTCATCCTTCTATTCTGGTAACTAGTGCCCGAAGAAAATCTCGAACCCTGGATATCTTGTCCTTGTTTTCCAATCAAACCAAGGCTCTGGAAATCCACAGAAGGGGAAATCTTCCCTTTGGCGGACAAAGCGTCCGTTCAGGATTCCCCGTATTGGCTTGTGGACTAATTCGTACAACCTCCTAGTCCTCTTTGCTTTTAGCCTCCCTTTCAACTCATCCCTCTTCCATTTCCAACCTTCAGTAGTAGGTTTGTACCCCAGCACTAAAGCATGGGGGTTTTGACTCATCTCTTGGGCGATAGTACCTCCCTACTTGCCACTCCTACCCAATCCTGATCCAGGAATATGCCCTTGTTTGTTCATCATGTTAATGGACTGGGCCTGACGTAATTCACGTCATCCTCCGCCATGATAGATTGGACCAATCGGGCCTCTACAAGGAGAAGTTGGAGAGGAATACATCCTCTTCCCCATGTATGATTTCCAGCAAGGTCGTGGTAGTTCCCTGGGGAGGATGGATCGCAAAATTTCCATACACCGTAGCAATCCCACCTTTAAAGGGGTATTTCACCAACGAATGGACTGTTGATGATACAACCCTCATCTGATGTAGCCAAGGCCTTCCTAGTAGTAGGTTAAAAGTGGCCAGTACGTCCATAACATAGAATTCCACCTTATGCTTAGACGGGCCAATTAGTACGTGGCTTTTGAACGTTCCCATAACATCCCAGCTAGTGTTGTCATAAGCTCGGATGACTTGGGTTGTGGGTGTGAAGTCAGCCGGCTTCAAACCTATGGCATAGGCAGTCCTTACCGGACATACATTAATTGCCGATCCGATATCTACTAGGACCATCAGAATCCACTTTTTTCGGCTCTCCAGGGTCACGTAAAGGGGTTTGTTGTGGTTCACACCTTCAGGTGGCAGCTCTTTGTAAAGGATATCATTGGCATAATGTCCCCGGAGGTGACTAATGATACCATTTGATCAACGGTGGTGTCGATGGGCAGCTTTGTTTTGTTCATGGCCTCTAATAGAGACTGCCTATGATCTTAGGAAGCCATTAGCAGCCCCCAGATTGATATGTCTGCCTGAATCTTCTTGACTTGCTTTAAGACTAGGTCTTCCTCAAGGTCCTTCTCTTTGGATTTCCCTGTCTCTTTATTGGAGGATTCTGGCTTATCTAAAGTCAGGGGTTTGAAATACCGACCACTGCGGGTTATGTGATTAATCTTGTATGTATAGCATGTATCATCAGGGGTATCAGCTTTCCACCCTTCATTTGTATATGCATGGCTTAGATCACTATCTTCCACCACTCTCTTGCGGTCATGGTCGGGCTATTACCAGCTTCCATCTGGAGCATGTTCACATCACGCCCTACTATCATCATACAACTTTTCCTTCACAACAGTTTTGGTCTCTGCATTCCAGTACTGCCTGAGCTTCTTTGGCATTCTTTTCATGTCACTGGGCTCCCATTCAGTCTTTTCCAAATTCTGGATATCATCCATAGGTGGTTCGGTCTCTGCTTTTCCTTTCCCCTTTTCCTGCTCTAGGGTTATCTTCCCTTAAATCTCTTTTATTCTCTCCTGTTGGAATTGCTCCAAGGCTTGTTCTTTTTCAGTCAGAAGTGTAGCCTCAGCCTTGCTGCTAGCACCAACTCCCTCTTCTTTCCCAGTCTCTCTTGTTTGTTCCTCCATATTTGACTCCTCTTCACTTAACCACCCGTTGCTTGTTTCTGGCTGGCTCGGGTCCTACCACCCGATTTGTACACTGCCCATATCTTCTTCTTCGAAGAAGTAGAGGTTGTCTCGATCCTCTTCCAGGTCTGCCAGGTCCTCTTTTAAGTTAACCAAGTCATTAAGGCCTTATTCAGACCACTTATTCTGATGTTGCCTTAGCTCATCCTTCCCAATATCATTGATGCTGAGAAAGTCCGGCAGTATGACTACTGTCTTTGGCTAATCGACAGCCACGATGTATAAGCTGGGATCATACTCCTCTACAAGCGAGGCCCCCTTTTCTATGACTTGGATTTCAGACAACCCGGTCTCTAGTGCATTCTCCTTTTCCTCCGTCTTTGCCACCACAAGCCCTGGTTGGGTTAAAGGTGTTATGTCCGTCACACGCGTATCTGTGCTATCGGGAATAACCACCTCAGGTTTTGGTAGTTGGCACGAGGTAATATATGCGTTGGGGTTAAAGGAGGGCAGTAGTGTATGGATTAGGTTAATGTTTCTGGGTGGGGGGGGGACTTGGTTATGAGTAGGGAGTGGGTTGGTAGTTACATTTGGTTTAGAGGGTGGGGCGATGATGTTGTTGTCAATGAAATCCTGGATCTCATGACGTAAGCGTTAGCACAGGTTTGTGGGGTGATTGTGCTGTTGGTGGAAAATGCAGTATTGGATAGAGTCGTATCTAGGTGGTAGTGGGTCGGGGAGAGGTCGAGCGTCAAGGGGATTGAGATGCCTCGTTTCCATTAATAATTTGAAGACGTAGGCTGGGCTCATATGGAGGGGTAAAGGTTCTTCGGTTTCGGTTTGGGCCAGCAGATTGTGAGGGTTGTGGGGTTGTTGTGGCGAAGGAATCGGTTATTTTGACCATTGTGACAACAGTATTGGCGTCTGTGGGCCGTGGAATAGTGTTGTTACTATCATTGGTATTCCTGGAGAATGGCCTTCTTGCAGGTTCACTAGTTCTTTGGATTATGCCTTTCTTGAATGCACTCTTGATCTGGACCCCCAACTCGTGTAGGAAGGCAAATGTAGATAACAGTGCCACTATCATTCTCTGCAGCATATCTGGCTCAAGGTTTTGGACCACTAACCTGACTTGCTCTCTTTCAGATGGCCTATTTGTCATTCTTGTTGCCTTTGCCCTCCATCTGGTGACAAAGTCGATGAAAGGTTCTTTAGGGTTCTGGGTAGTGGCTTCTAGCTCACTGATGGCTACCTCTATCTGCGTGTTATATGAGTATTGGTTAACAAACCCCTTAGACAACTCCTCCCAAGTGCACTAAGTAGAATCCTCTAGTTTAGCATACTAGATGGCCGCTATATCAGATAGAGTTCTCCCAAACAACGACAGCTTCTGAGCTCGAGACAGGCCCATCGGCCTCAGTACATCTGAAAATAGGCGAACATGCATAATTGGATCCCTACTCCCATCGAATCTGTCTATGTGGGGCATCTTGAACTTCAATATCCGAAATGGAATTAAAGCCTTGGGACTTTTTCAGTGCTTTCTCCAGCATGACAATTTTGTTCATGGCCGGATCAATATCATTAATATCAAAGGGAAGAAGTCCCACAGGGGGCTGTGCTAGAGGCCTGTAAGCCGGAGCCGATAGGAACATCTCCTGAGGGTTCGGGACTTGAGGGTTTTCGACCGGTGGTGGTGGATTAGGATTTGGTTAAGCGGCTGCGATTGGACGGACCGAAGATGCTGATGCCCTAGACGTACGTCGTAGATAAGCGATAACTTCATCTTGTGCAGCCGTCCTTTGGTTTACAGTGTCCATGGTTCTCTGGAATGCTGCTATCATGGCAGCGACTTCTTCTATGGTCTGTGCCATTGCTAGTCTAGGTGAAGATACTGGTGAATTGAATGGGTAGGAATGGACAGGTGTTTGCTGAATGCTCTGTGCCGGTGTTACTAATCGTCTGTTCCTCCTTCGTCCAGTAATCGGTGGAAGAGAGCCTAATACTGGCTGACCACCAACAAGGTCTTGAGTTTTGCAAAACCTGCCAGAACGACTCCACACAACTTGGGGAATATTGGGTCTTTCTGAAGCTATGATGGTAAACTACCTAGCAAAAGAAAGAAAAACAACAATCAAATTGGATAGCACCTCAGCCTAATTCACAACAGTTGTAATACAGCTAAACAACTACAACTCCCATTTAACTCTATTCCCAAATTGATATGAATTTATATCCCTTATATAAACATTCTTGTATAGTTTCACTGTAAAAGCACATACCAGGTAAGAGAACAAAACACCCCTATGCGGGGGTAGGGTTACCATGTCCTAGATTTTTGACATGATCTAGTTGTACTACTTCAAAAAAAGAGTTTCATAACATTGTACACGTGGGTGAGCATCCTGTCCTAGTTTGGAATACTTACTACGGCTTTACTATATGCAGCTAGGCCCTTGGTCCAAAAGGGTACCTTAGCAGGATTACCTGATATACCTCTCACACCTAACACCGAGAAGTAAAAGGAGGATCAAGTGGTATAGCAGTAATCCAGATCCAAGGGTTGTGTTTCCAACGTGGCAAAGCCCATGACCAGCTAGCCTTTTGGCAAGTTTTTAGGCAAGCCTCCGGCAAGTCGTCCAGGAATAGCAGATGGAAAACACAGTGACATAAAGTAACAATGCAAATGTTGTGCAAAGAACATATAAATCTAGATAAAAATGTCACATCATGAAGTTCAAGTCAAGTTCTCAAAAATTCCCAACAGAATCACCGGAAACTGTAGCTTGTTTTTCATGCTCCTTTCGGATATGACTAGCCCTACAGCTCCGACTCCCGTGGTTCTGAATCTGATTTCACAAGTGCAATGTCAAATAGATAAACACAAATGAGTTCAAATCCAACAAATCTTAAGAAAATTGATGTTTGAATCAAATGCCAAAAATGGACTGCTTTGCCAGATTTCAAAGTCACCACCTAAATATTTTTGGAAAAATTTAGGAAATCCATGACTCGTGCCAAAGGCCATATGTCCGTCATCACCAAGAGTATCTCGGCTGGGGAACTTAGGTACGAGAGGGGAAGGTCATGAATTGAGCACCCCACTCGCTCGATCACAGATCGGCCTCTACTAATCATGATGTGATTTTTATTTACATTATATGCTCTTGTTCCGATTATTATACTATCTTTACTATGTGATGCACACAAGTATAGACCAATTCACGAAATTTGGAACGCTTTGATTTTATGTCTACTTTAATATATATATATATATATAAGTGTTTTTGAATACATATCACTTGAAAAAACAAAATGAGCTCGTATTTACTTTAATCAAATTATTCCAACTTAAGTAAAAATGCTTTCATCCGCCGGCATTCAAACAGGTATATCACTTAAGCATTTAGCCTCATGGAAAGCATGCTCGATATAGGCAACAATCACACACATGCGATATGCTAAAATGCAAAATGCTTACCTAGTACTCCAAGGCAAGCCAAACAAAGCAAAATAATTAGAAAACATGCATGCTTCTAACTAATGCAAAATGAATAATGGGACACATACAATTATGTAATGAAATAGGCTCGGCTACTAGCATGGTATATGATTTGATTCAAGGCATACAATGAAGCACGTATTGGAGTAAGAATTTGAATTTGACATCAATTGGTGTGATGAGCAAAACCCTAATGCATGCGAGACGAGTGTATGCAAACATGGGAAATGCTAAGGAAACATGATGTACTATGCTACCATTATAAGCGGATAAATAAAAGGGAGAAAGAAATAAGGTTGGAAAATATAAACAATTATTACATATTTTTGCCCTCGTGTAAGAGGGTTCAAATAAGTGTCCAAGTGTCCGAATTAAACTACGTATTACAAATTCGAATGAATACTAAATGGATTAACTAGCTAACTACTTTATTACAAATTTGGAGAATGTACTTGATGTTGAAATCAATGGAATTAAAGTTGTGAGTACTGAAAATTTTCCTTTTGGTCCCGAAATGGTCTAAGTTGAGAAAAAATTAACTTTTATTAAAACTTTTCAAAACTATTTTTGAAAATGATAACCACCTGACACGTGCAAAATCAGTCCTCAAGATGTATAACACCAAATCGGAAAACTACCCATGCTTGCACACCACCACTGCTATACATTGTACAACGAGTCTTCTTCCCAAAACGAAGATCACAATTAAGCTACGAAGATCACAACCAAGCTTATAAATAACGAACAAAGATGACCTAATCAAACAAATGGACAGGACAGTTGAGTTGGAGATGATTACGGCCGAACTTCAAGATGAAGTTACCTACGTATCCCAAATATGGGAATCAGGCCTTACGTAGTTCGGTTCAGGTTCACTCAAGTACTAACTCTCTCCTTTTGCTCTCTAACTTTTTCCAAAATCACCCTTTAGGGTTTTCAACCTTGCGAGCTTAGTTTTTCTTTATTTCTAATTTTTCATGCTCTAACTTTTTCCTAGGTCGCCCTTTCAGGTTTTCGGCCTAGCGAGCCTCTCAGGGGTAATATTTCTTCAACTTGTCCATGTTGATAGGCTGTGAAAACTCTAGGCCATCTAGGTCCATGAGAATAATTGCCCCTCTGACCAGATTGACTTGATGATGTAAAGACCAGTCCAATTAGGTCTAAGCCCCTAGGGTCATGAATGGGAGCCCAGTTGTCCTTCAGCACCATGTCCCCTTCCTTGAGATTCCTAGACTTTACTTTCTTGTTAAAAGCCCTGGCAATTCTGCGTTGGTAGCCCTAGACATGATACAATGCCCTTAGTCTTCTCTCATCAAACAACATCAACTCCTCAAATCTGCTTTGTTGCCAATCTGCTTCTGCTATCTGACACTCGGCCATAACCCGCAGCAACAGCACTTCAATTTCAATTGGCAAAACAGCCTCCATCCCATAAACGAAAGAATAGGGGGTTGTCCCTGTAGATGTTCGGATTAAGGTTTTGTAGCCCCAGAGTGCGAATGGCAGTTTATCTGGCTAGTCCCTGTAAGTCTCTACCATCTTCTGCAGAATTCTTTTGATGTTTTTGCTCGCAGCCTCGACAGCTCCATTGGTTTGTGGCCTGTAGGTTGATGACTTATGGAAAGCCACGTTATATTTCTCAAGCAAGTCTATCAGCTCTTTCTTGAAGTACGACCTATTATCGGAGATAATCTCATTCAAAACTCCATACCGACAAATGATGTTGTTCTTGATGAACTTGGCCACATGCAATGCTTTCAATACAGAGTAAGACTGAGCCTCCACCCATTCCGTGTAGTCGATTGCTACCAGAATAAACTCAAGCCCGTTTGACCTCTTTGGCATAACTGCGCCGATAACATCTATTCCCTACATAGAAAATGGCCATGGTGAAGTCATGTTATAGAGCTTTGGTGGCAGAATGTTCATACGATTGGCATGAATCTAACACTTGTGGCATTGCCTAACAAAACCAATACAATCATCTTCCATGGTTGACTAACAATAGCCTTGTCTAAGGATTTTCCAGGTGAGCATCACACCGTTCATGTGGGCTCCACACTCTCTTCCGTGGATGGCTTCCATAAGGCGCTTTGATTCTTCTTCCTCCACACATAATTTATGCATTCCCAAATGGCCTCTTTTGTATAGCTTGCCCCCGCAGATGATAAATTGAACGGCCAAGCGCCGTATTCCCTTTTGTCTTTGGTATTTGCTCCTGGTGGATATGCTTCCTTTTCCAGGAAATTTCAAATATCGTAGTACCAGGGGTTCTTGTCTGAAGCCTCATCTATCATGGCAATGGTTTCATAGGTCGCCGTGTACTTCTCTTCAATAATGATCGAACGCATCCTGACTCCCAATGGAATGTCCACCATGGAAGATAGAGTTGCTAGTGCATCAGTGAATTAGTTGTTCTCCCTTAGCAGATGGGTAAACGTTAACTTTTCAAACCTTGGAATCAGTATATCCAAGACCTGATGGTAAACCTTCATTTTCTCCTCTCTAACCCGCCAATCTCCGTTGACTTGAGACACAACCAAATTCAAATCCCGATGACGTCCAACTTTTTTGCCCCTAGTTCCAAGGCGGCTTCTAAACCAGCAATACGCCTCATATTCTACTTTTTTGTTAGATACTTTGAATCGGAGTTTGAAGGCTAAGGGTATATGGGAATCATCAGGGGCTATCAGCAACACACCGATCCCATAACCATATTGATTAGCTGCTCTGTCAGAGTACATCGTCCACGTTTTCTCCTCTATTTGTAGAATATCTTCATCTGGGAAAGAGTACCGCACCGCTTCATCCTCCTTTACTGGGTGATCTGCTAGGAATTCCGTTGCAGCTCTCCCTTTAACCGACTTGCGTGTAACATATTTAAGATCAAATTCGGAGAGAAGAAGCAACCAACGGGCTAGCCTACCCATAAGCGCTAGTTTCTCAAAGAGATGTTTGATAGGATTTAATCTCAAAACCAGGATTACAAAGTGAGTTAATAGGTAGTGCCTCAACTTCCGAGCAGCCCATACCAAGGCTAGACAAGATTTCTCAAGCGGAGTGTAATGGGTCTCGTAATCTAGCATTTTCTTGCTCAAGTAGTAAATGGCTTTCTCCACCTTGGCCTTCGAATCTTGAGCTAACATACACCCCATGGCTGAGTTTGTCACTGACAAGTACAAGATCAACGGTTTTCCTGGTTCTGACAGAAATAACACAGGTGGATTCTGCAGGTACTGCTTAACTTGTTCAAAAGTGAACTGACAGTGATCGTCCTTGTGATACCCCTGTTCCGTAATTAGCTAATTGGTCCTTAATCTGAATATGATTATGTGTTTAGCATGATTTTGTGTGCCATTGTGTGATAATATGTGATTTTGAAATTCTATCTGTTCACCGTAGGAATATCTGTTTGATTTTTCCGCTTCGGAAATTAAATTGAGGGCCTTATCGGCCATAAAACTCGAAATTGACTGCGCCAATGCGATTGGCATAATTTTTAGAGCCTACGGGGAAATTTAATTGAAAAAATTGATTCAGGTCAGATTAAGTCAATTTAATTGATGAATTAAAGCCCAACTACTTTATTATTTTAATATTGGCCTTAGTGGGGTTTTGTTATAAGCCTCTACACTCCCTATTCTCTATTATTCACTTCATTTGGCTGATCAAAAACTCAAAGGGAGAAGAGAGGGTCGGCTAGAGAGAGGGGGAGTGAGGGGAATTGGGATTTTGGCCTCAAAGCTTGATATTTTGAAGATCAACTCAAGAATTAAGCTTAAGTTTGAAGATTAAAGCTCCTAGGTAAGTGAACTCATGGATTTTTATTATAAATGTGTAGATTCAAGTGTATTTGATGATCAAGAACATGAGTTAGCTTAATGTTGGGGAAATTGAGTTGTTTGTGTCCATTTGATGGTCAATGAAGGCATGCATGTATGTAATGGTTGTAGAATTGCAAAATCTAGCATGTATTGAGTTGAACATGGGAGTGAAGGTGCTAAATCTTACATGCAAACATGTTTTTGTTGTATTCCATGAGAATGAACACCATTTGCTTTGTTTGGGTTGGAAATGAGGTTAAAAATTAGCATGCATGTTTGAATAATGAAGAGATGAGCTTGAATGCATGATTTTACCATATTGGAATGGGTTTTGGGGCATGCATGTGACTTATTTGTGAAATTGAGTCTCATTGAGTTGTAATTAGGGGTCTATATCATGTTAGCATGATTATAGATGAGATTTGAGCCTTTGCATGCAAGAATTGTAGCTGGGAAATTGAATTTGGGCTCAAGAACACAACCTGGAATTCCCAGATTTTTTATGTCCGCTCGAGCGGGGGAAGTGCCGCTCGAGCGGGGAAATCGAGCTCCCAGCATTTTTGTCAGACATGGTGCCCGCTCGAGCGGGGAAGTTGACGCTTGAGCGGGGAGCTATGTAGTCAGGAAGTCCGCTCGAGCGGACTAGTTCACGCTCGAGCGGGAGTTTGAGGTAACCAGTACTTTTGTGGGCTTAAGGGTCCGCTCGAGCGGGGAAGTTGACGCTCGAGCGGGGACCCTATTTTTCTGAAATCCTGTTTTTGCATTCTGTGTTCTGTTTTCCGTTCTCCTTCACTTGCAAGCACTCTTAGGCATATATTAAGCATTGTAAATGAGTTAATGAGATAAGAATAAAGCCTAAAGAGGAATATGTGAATTAAAGAACGGATTAAACTGTTAGTGACCCTTTTGTGTTCATGAAATGTGTAGGGTCAAGCTCCAGGGCAAATCCACAAGCCGATCACTGTGAGTAATATCGATATTTGAATGCTTGTGAATATCCACTTGTCTATTCCCTTATAAGCTTTATGAATTGCTAATTGGGATTGTGGACGTAAGTCTGGCATGATAAGTATAAATGGACCCAAGGTCGTTTTGATAAACATAAATGGACCCAAGGTCGTTTTGATAAACATAAATGGACCCAAGGTCGTTTCGATAAATATAAATGAACCCAAGGTCGTTTTGATAAACATAAATGGACCCAAGGTCGTTTCGATAAATATAAATGGACCCAAGGTCGTTTTGATAAACATAGATGGACCCAAGGTCGTTTTGATAAACATGAATGGACCCAAGGTCATTTTGATAAACATAAATGGACCAAAGGTCGTTTTGATAAACATGAATGGGCCCGAGGTCGTTTTGACACGAATGAGTGGGCCGAAGGCCGTTCTGACATGAATGAATGGGCCAAAGGCCGTTTTGATACGAATGTGTGGGCCAAAGGCCGTTTGACATACATGATTGGGCCAAAGGCTGTTTTGACATAATCGAATGGGCCGAAGGCCGTTTTGACACACATGATTGGGCCAAAGGCCGTTCTGACATGAATGAATGGGCCAAAGGCCGTTTTGATACGAATGTGTGGGCCAAAGGCCGTTTGACATACATGATTGGGCCAAAGGCCGTTTTGACATAATCGAATGGGCCGAAGGCCGTTTTGACACACATGATTGGGCCAAAGGCTGTTTTGACATAATCGAATGGGCCGAAGGCCGTGTTGACAAGAATGGAAATCTGAATGGGCCAAAGGCCAAAATGTCTGGAATTGCAGTCACTTGATTTGTGGTTAGTCATATATATCTGTTAAATAGAAATATGAATTGGGCCCAAGGCCGTTTGGAATATGTTGTTCTACAAGTTATGTAAATGCTGTATTTGATATTATTCACTGGGCTATCGCTCACGCTCATTCATGTGTTTGTAGGTGAGCCAAGAGAAGCACAACCCCGGCCCTAGTGAAGTCTGCCAAGAACAACATGAGTTTTGGAGAGTCAGCCTTGTGTCTCACGCACGAGACCCATCCTTGCCGTTTTGTCACGTATTTACATTTTGTCTTGTTGGCAAGGACTTTAGGTACACCTGTGTATATTTTAATATGGTTGACTCATTTTAGATGATCCTGTCTGTAAAGAAATTTGTAGTACTGTATTTTGTTGTGAGTTATTAACGTATATACGCATGGTTGTTTGAAAGTGCATATAAGCACGGCTCTATGGACAAAGTTTTAATTATTGCTTCCGTTTGGCCCCTTTACTCTGTTGAGTTACGTCTATTCTGGTTTGAGGCCGTAGGTAATCTCAGGATTACTGGCCGGTTACGTCCTTAACCCATAGGGGTGGGTTCGGGTCGTGACAGTCCTAATAGAACTTCTTTCCTTTCTTCAGGAGACCAAATAGTGGTTCACAAGTCAAGGTTAGTTTTGAAATAAACCGCCTTATGAATTGAAATTTACCTAGAAAGCCGCACACCTACTTTTTAGTCAATAGTAGTGGCATTTCTAAGTTTCCTTGATTTTGGAAGGATCTACCTCAATTCCTCTTTGTGTGATTAAGAATCCATGCATTTTTGCGGGTTCAACCTCAATCTTTACTCTCTGATCCGCTAAAATAATTTCTCCAAGGCGTTATAGTGGCCTTCTCGATCTTTGGACTTGACAATCATGCCATCCGCATACATCTCTACCTCTTTATGGACCATGTTGTGTAGAATGGTAGTTGCAGCCCTTTGATAAGTGGCCCCAACATTCTTCAATCCAAACGACATGACTTGATTGCAATAGGTCCCCCATGGAGTAGTGAAAGCAGTCTTCTCCCTATCCTCGGGTGCCATCAGAATCTAGTTATACCCAGAAAACCCATCCATGAATGAGAGCAATGCATGGCCCGCGGTGAAGTCTACCAACTCATCAATATACAACAGCGGAAAATCATCCTTCGAACTAGCCTTATTCAGATCCCTGAAGTCGACACAGACTCTGATCCTGCCATCCTCCTTTGGGACTGGAACAATATTGGCCAACCACGTCGGGTACTCGGATACAAGCAAGAACCCTGCCTTTGGTAACTTCTTCTTTGATCTTCAAAGCCCAATCTGGGTGAACTCTGCACAGCTTCTGCTTAAACTGGCTGAGCCTCAGGGTTAAGAGGGATCTGGTGCTGTATAATCGCAGGATCGATTCCAAGCATGTTGTCGTAGGACCACACAAAAGCATCTTTGAAATTTTTTAATAAAGCAATTAAACGTTTGCGTTCCTCTGAAGACGTGAACCCGATCTAGATCAAGCGTGGATCCTTCTCAGTACCCACATCAATAATAATGATTTCATCTGTACAGGGCTTAACATGCCTCTCCTCCTCAAAATCAACCAAGTTTTTCAAAACCTAAGGAATTTCTTCCTCTTTGTTTAAGTCATAATTTTGGAAATCAAGATCAGTACAACAAACCAAAGGCATAGAGTAATAAGCAAAGTCCACCTCATTCCCATTCAAAAGATCTGGCTCTCTAGTTACAGTGGACTCAAAAGAAAAAGAAAAATGAAAAGAGGACCGGGACAGGACTTTGGCATCCGGGTTACCAGTCTCGGAGATGCCAGACTCTAAAGAACTCGAATCTGATTCTGACTCCACAGACTCAGTGGAATCAGACTCGGACTCACTATTCGATTCAGAACTGCCGACGGTGCCTTTCTTAAACTTCTAGATCAGGCGCGGAGCCTCAGATGCATCCACGATATGACTAGTAAAATCCTCTGTTGGTTTATCCCCGATCATTGAGATAGTAAAACTATCCCCAAAGTTAGCGGACTCAACTCCAGCAGTAGAACTCAGGATAATGAGATAAGAATAAAGGATAACCAGGCTCGCTGCCCTTCCTTGGTCCGTACCAGTGCTTAGGTCTGCCTACTTATCCTCGTCTTCCGGTAACTGGTGCCCGAAGAAGATTTCGAACCCAGGATATCTAGTCTTCGTTTCCTAGTCATACCAAGGTTCCGAGAATCCACAGAAGAGGAAATCTTTCCCTTGGGGGACAAAGCATCTGTTCAGGGTTCCCTGTATTGGTTTGTGGACTAACTCATATTGTTTCCCAGTCCTCTTTGCTTTGATTCTTCCTCCCAACTCCTCACCCTTTCTTTGCCAGTCTGTAGCGGTAGGTTTGTATCCATGCCCAAAAGCGTGAGGGTTGTGACTGATCTCCTTAGCAACTGTACCCCCCTGTCTGCCACTTCGGCCTGGTCCCGATCTAGGCATATGCCCCAATTTGTTCATCATATAAATTGACTGGGCACTTACATAATTCCTCTCGTCTTCTACCATGATGTTCTGGACCAGCCGAGTTTTTGCCAGAGAGAAATTGGAGAGAAATACGTCCTTTTCTCTGTGTATGATTCCCAGCACTAGTGTGGTAGTTCATTGGGGAGGGTGAATTGTAGAATTGCCATACACAGTAGCAATCCCACCTTGAAAGGGGTACTTTACCAATTGGTGAACAATTGACGACACAAGCTTCATTTGGTGGAGCCAGGGCCTTCCCAGTAGCAAGTTAAAGGTTGCTGGTACATCCATGACATGGAATTCCACCTCATGTTCGGATGTGCCGATTAGGATATGGCTTTTGAACGTTCCTATAACATCTCGGCTTGTATTGTCATAAGCCCGGATAGCTTGGATCGTGGATGTAAAGTCAATCGGCCTCAAACCGATGGCATAGGCAGTTCTCACTGGACATACATTGATCGTTGATCTGGTATTGACTACCACCATCAGAATCCATTTTTTCTGACTTTACAAGGTTACATATAAAAGATGGTTGTGGTTGGTGCCCTTAGGAGGCAATTCTTTATCCGTAAAGGATATTACTAGCATAACGTCCCCAGAAGTGACCAACGACACCAATTGGTCAGCGGTGGTGTCAATGGGCAGTTTGGTTTGGTTCATTGCTTCGAGCAGGGCTTGTCTATGCTCCCAAGATGCCATTATCAGTCCTCAGATGGATATATCGGCCTAGATCTTCTTTAGTTGTTTCAAGACCAGGTTTTCTTCAGCATCCTTTTCCTGTACTTTCTTAGCCTCTTTGTTAGAAGATTCTAGCTAATCTAAGGTCAGGGGTTTAAAGTACCGACCACTGTGGGTCAGATGATCAATCTCATAAGTATACCACGTATCATCAGGGGTATCATCCTTCCACCCTTCATCCGTGTATGCCTGGCTTAAATTGCTATCTTTTCACCACTCCCCAGCGGTCATGGCTGGGCTGCTATTAGGTTCTATTCTGAGCATGTTAACATCACGTGCCCCGTCATCATACCATTCTTTCTCCATTATAGCTTAAGTTTCAGTATCCCGGTACTTTTTGAGTTTCCTTAGCATTCTCTTCCGATCACTGGGTTCCCACTTGGTTTTCTTGGTGTTTTGAACACTGCCGATTGTGGATTCAGCCTCTTCTTTCTCTTTTCTCCTTTTATGTTCCAGAGCTATTTTTGCCTAGATCTCCTCTATCCTTTCCCATTAAAATTGTTCCAGTGCCTGTTCTTTCTCAATCAGGGGTGTAGCCTCAGCTTTGCCACTAGCAGTGATTTCCTCTTCTGTTCCAGTCTCTTCCATCTATTCCTTCACATCAAACTCTTCCTAACTCAACCATCCGTTGTTTGTTTCTAGCTGGTTCGGGTCCCACTATCCCATTTGCACACAGCTTGTATCTTCTTCCTCAAAGAAGTAAAGATCCTCCAGATCCTCTTCCAATTTTGCCAGATCTTCCTCTAGGTTTGCTAAGTCATTCAGGCCTTGCTTGGGCCACTCATTCTGATTCTGTGCCATTTGGTCTTCCCTAATAGCATTAATGCTGAGAAAGTCCGGTAGTATGACTACTGGTTTTGGTTGATCAATGGCCATAATGTATAAATTGGGATCGTACTCCTCTGCAAGCGAGACCCCTTTCTCTATGACACGGGTATCAGATGACCCTGTCTTCAGTGCATTCTTCTCTCTCTCCATTTCTACTACCACGGGCTTGGATTGGGTTTGTGGAGTTAGATCCATCAAGCACATGTTTGTGCCTTCTGGAACAACTACCTTTGGTTTTGGTAGGTAGGATGAGGTAATATATGGGCTAGGGTTGAAGATAGGTGGTAGTGTATGGATATGGTTAATTTTTCTGGGCGAGGGGACTTGGTTGTGTGCAGGAAGTGGGTTGGTTGTTACGTTGGGTTTGGAAGGTAATGTGATGACTTTATTATCAATGAGATCCTAGATCTCATGAAGTAGACGGTAGCACATGTCCGTGGGATGGCCATGTTGTTGGTGGAAGATACAATACTGGGTAAGGTCATGTTTGGGTGGCAATGCATCTGGAAGTGGACAAGGATCGAGAGGTTTGAGATGCCCATTTTGCATTAATAGCTTGAGTTCGTGGGTTGGGCTCATATAGAGGGGAGTAAAAACTCTTCAATTCCGGGGTGGACCGATACTTTGTGAAGGTTGTGAGGTTGTGGAAGTAGCAAAAGGATCAGCCATCTTGGCAATAGTACTAACATCCGCAGGCCGTGGAATAGTGCTACTGCTAGCATTGGTACTCCGGGAGAATGACCTTCTTGCGGGTTCGCTTGTTCTATGGATGATACCCTTTTTGAATGCACTCTTAATCTGGACCCCCAATTCATGTAAGGAAGCAAATGTGGACAATGGTGCCACTATCATTCTCTGCAACATGTCTGGTTCAAGGTTCTAGACCACTAGCCGAACTTGTTCTCTTTTGGCAGACCTATTTATCATTTGGGCTACCTTGGCTTCCACCGGGTGACAAAATGAATGAATGATTCTCTGGAGTTTGGGTAGTAGCCTCCAGCTCACTGATGGTTACTTCTATCTGGGTGTTATATAAGTACTGATTGACAAACGCCTCAGATAGGTCCTCCCAATTCCGGTTTGTTGAGTCTTCCAATTTAGTGTACTAGATAGATGGCCACCACATCAGGCAAGGTTCTCCCAAACAAGGAAAGCTTTTGTGCCCGAGACAAACCATAGGCCTCAATACGTCTGAAAATAACCAGACATGCACAATCGGATCCCCACTCCCATCGAATCTGTTGATACGGGGCATCTTAAATTTCTCTGGTAATCTGACCGAAGCCTCAGTGTACCCATCTTCGATGTTCAAAATGGAGTTGAAGCCCTGGGATTTCTTTATTGCTTTCTCTAGTCTAACAATCTTGGCTAAGGCCGGATCAATTTCATTGATATCAAAAGGAAAGATTCATGCAGGCGGTTGAACCAGAGGCCGATAAGCTGGAGCTAGGGAAAACATGTCCTAAGGATCCGGGATTGGCAGATTTTCCACTGGTGGGGGTAGATTCGGGTTTGGCTGAGCAACCTGGATAGGATGTACGGTTGATGCTGATGCCTAGATGTATGTCATAGATCGGCGATAATTTCATACTGTGCAAACATTCTCTAGTTTACAGTGTCCATGGTTCTTTGGAAAGCCGTCATCATGGCAGCAAATTCCTTTGCATTCTGTGCTATACTCAGTGCCATTGCTAGTCTGGGTGAACTAGATGTTGGTGAACTGATTGAGTGAGAATGGATAGGTGTTTGCAAAGTGCTTTGTATTGATGCTACTGACTGTCTGTTCCTTCTTTATCGGGTGACTGGCGGAAGCGAGACTAACACAGGCTGACCACCAATAAGGTCTTGAGCCTTGCAAAGCCTACCAAAACGAGTCCACACAACTTGGGAAATATTGGGTCATTCTGAAGCTATGATGGTAAAATACCTAGCAAAAAGAAAGAAAGAAAAACAAGATCAAAACTCAAACAGCACTTCGACCCAATTCACAACAGTCATAACACATAGCTAAACTGTAATCCCCACTGAACTCTATTCTCAAACTCATACTGATATGAACAATCCCATACAGTTTCACTGAAAAAGGCACATATCAAGTAAAAGAACCAAAACACCCCTATGAGGGGGTAGGGTTACCCTGTCCTAGATTTTTTGCATGATCTAGGCTGCACTATTTCAAACAAATGGTTTCACGTAATCCTGTATGGGTGAGCATCCTGTCCTAAGTTAGAATAGTCACTATAGCTTCACTATATGTAACTAGGTCAAATGGTCGAAAGGGTACCTCAACAAGATTACCTAATATACCTCTCACACCTAACGCCGAGAAGTGAAAGGAGGATCTAAGGGTACATCGTTAGTCCAGATCCAAGGGTTGTGTTCCCAACATGGCAGAGCCCACGACCGGTCAGCCTTTTGGCAAGCTTTTAGGCAAGCCTCCTACAAACTATCCAGGAATAACAGTCAGCAAACACAGTGACTTAAGCGCACCAATACAAATGCAAATGCAAAGAAACATATAAGTGTAGATAAAAGTTCACATCATGAAGTTGGAGCCAAGTTTTCTAATATCCCCAGCAGAGTCACCACAAACTGTAGCTCGACTTTTTGCGCTCCTTTCAGAGGACGACTAGCCCTACAGTTCGGACTCTACCTGTGGTTCTGAATTTGATTTGAATAAAATGCCAAAAATGGATTGCTTGGCTGAGCATCCTGCATGGGTGAGCATTCTATCCTAAGTTGGAATAGTCACAGTGAAAACACAAAAAGAGTCCAAATCCGGCAATTTCTTTTTAGAAAATTGATGTTTTGAATAAAATGCCAAAAATGGATTGCTTTGATAGATTTCAGAGTCACCACCTAAATATTTTTGGAAAATTTAGGAAACCCAAGACTCGTGCCAAAGGCCATTAGTCCATCATCACAAAAGTTGTTTCGGCTCAGGAACTTAGGTATGAGAAGGGAAGGTCATGAATTGAGCACCCCACTCGCCCAATCAAAGATTGGCCTCTACTAATCATGATGTGAATCTCATTTACATTATATGCTCTTGTTCTGGTTATTAGGTTAACATTACTATGTGTTGCACACAAGTATAGACTAAGTCGCAAAACATTTGATTTCATGTTTTATTTGAAAATTGTTTTGTGAATTTGCCACTTGCAAAAGTAGGCTTAAAATGGACACTAATCAAATTATCCCAAGTCAAGCGACTAGCCTTCATCCACAGGCATTCAAATAGTTATATCATTGAAGCAATTAGCCTCATGGTGAACATGCTAGATATGGTAACAATCACACTTACGCAATATGCTAAAGCAAGTAAAGGCTCACCTAGTACTCCAAGCCAAAAAAAGATGACAAAGTCAGAAAAAAAAAAAAAAAGAAGAAGCATGATCCTAACTATGCAATGTGACTAATGCAACGCATACGATATGCAATTACTAGACTCGGCTATTAATATGGCATATGATTCAATTTGATAGGGTGGACTCGCTTTTTCCTCGCCCCACCTTTCGAAAAGGGTTTGAAAAGACGGCCTCACAGTTCAGACTCCCGTAGTTCTGAATCTAGTCTCACAAGTGCAATGTGAAACTAATAATCACCAAAGAGTCCAAATCCGGCAAATCTTTTTGGAAAATCGATTTTAAATCAAATAATGCCAAAATTGGACTTATTTGCCAGATACAGAGTCGCCACCTAAATATTTTGTTTTGAGAAAATTTAAGAAACCCTGACTCGTGTTAAAAGCCATGTGTCCGTCATCACTAAAGTTGCTTCAGCTCAGGAACTTGGGTACAGGAGGGGAAGGTCCTGAAATGAGCACCCCCGCTCGCCCGATCAAAGATCGGCCTCTACTAATCATGATATGATGTTTTATAAACATTATGTGCTCTTGTTCCGGTTTATTAGCTAACATTACTATGTGACACACACAAGCAAGTATAGACTACATCGCAAGAATTGGAACATTTCAACTCATGTTTGTTTCCGAAAATGGTTTGAATTTTCCACCCTCAAGTGGGCTTAAAGATGCGGTTTTGCCACCAAACATAGTGAGCTTAAAACTCACATTTGTTGAATCGTTCCAATTCAAGCAACCAAGTCTTCATCCACAGGCATTCATGCAATTTAGCAAGTAAGCACATAGCCTCATGGCAATCATGCTAAACATGGCAATATGGGAATCACACCCATGCCAGTATGCTAAAGCATAAAACTCACCGAGTACTCCAAGCCAAAATAGAAACTAGTTAGAACAATGCATGATTCTTAACTATGTAAGATGTCTAATGCAACACATGCAACATGAAGTTAATAGGCTCGGCTACTAATATGGCATATGAGTCAATTTGAACAACATGCGTTTAAACACGTATTCAAAGAAGTATTGAAATTGCGATGTAGTTTGAATGATGCGCCAAGCCTCGATGCATGCAAGACAAATGAATGGATGCAAGCATGCAAGCACAAGGTATGCTAATCAAAACATGTCCCTAATCTAACCATCGAAAGCAGGTAAATAAAAGGAAGAAAGACGTAGGGTTGGAAGACATACACACACGTACGCACACTTATTACAACATTACTCCCTCGCGAAGGAGGGTCCAAATGAATAAGCAAACTAGCTACGCTAATTAAGCTAACTATTACAAACCAAAACTAATTAACTATTCTAGTTAACTAATTATTACAACATGATATTTAACTAACTATTCTAAGCTAATTAAATATTACAAAATGAATTAATTAGCTAAACACTTCAACTAACTAATTACAAAGCAAGTAAATTAGCTACCACTAATTAACTAAATAAAGCAGTTAAATGGCCTCGAGGGGTGAGAGATGCATGCATGCTCGGCTTCTCCTCTAAAAAATACCACCGCCTTGCCATTGCAACCTCTGTTTGCACACATTTTGACCACTGAAAATTGTGTCAACTCCTAGAACACCTCTGATCCCCTTCAAGAGTACACAGAGCAGCCTTCTTCATTGATGGTCAGTCAGTTGCTATTGGTGGCAGTTGGCCACCCCTTCCTTGAACTTCATTTTTTGCTGCAACAGAGAGCAAACAGAGGCAAAGCAGTGTATTCTCAAGAAGTGTATGTACTGCTACCCTCCTTATCATTACACAAGCTCAAAGGAGTATAGCCATTGGCCTTCAAACCACCAACTAAGCATTTCCATGCATGATGGCTAAGGAACCAACCTTGTACAAGTTTAATGAATGCAAAACAAGACCCAACAAAACCACTACCCTATCATGCATGATCAAGGGTGGTGGTGACCAAGGAAAATGGCACGTTTCATCACTTTGAGTATCAAACGTCCCATTTTCCCCGTGTTCGAATTAACATCCGATCCGAACACATGCTATGCAACACAAAGATGCTTTATCTTGCCTCGTTTACTTGTTCATTTTTTGTTTACTCATTTTACATTACCGATTAAGTCCATTGGTGAGTGTCCTCTAATGGAAAGAGGGCTTAAACCACAAGTGCCTTGGGCATGAAAGAGACCTCATGCCGTTGATAATGAACTCCCGAAGGAATTAAACCATTAAGCATGAATGTCTCAATTTCACACTTAAGCAAATAAGGGGTTTAAACCCACTTTCAAAGTAAACAAAAAAGTGAAGAATAGAGGGAGATTGCAGAGATTTCAGTTCTGAAATTGAGTGCAAAATAACACTAAAACATGCAAGCAACTCAAGCAATTCATGTTTAAAGGCCTAACACACTAAACTAGTGAAGCCCTTTATACTACAACTATGCAAAAGACTACTCATACAACACAAAAAGCCCAAAACAGAGCTAGGGCAGCCCAAAACAGTAGCAAAAACATGCTGAAAATAGGCTAAGTTAAACTACAAAAACATGCTAACTTATGAAGCTAACTAGGAATGCAAACAAGACACAAAGAGGGGAGGCTATCCCCTCCAATTTTGGACTTCAAAAGTAGGTTTTTGTCACTGAAAATCCTCTGAATTTCAGTAGTTTAAAGGCCCAAAAAGTTTGATTTGAAGGTGATGAAAGAATTTACAAAAAGCTAAACAATTAAGCAACAAGAAGAGTAGACTATCCCTTAACACCAAATAGCCTCAAACCACCATTTTTAAGCCATAAAAACAGAGTTTTTTGGAGTCCAAAACCAGCTCAAAAACAGTGTAAAAAGATAGCAAAACAAGTATTTAAAACAAGCTTAAAATACAAGTGTTATACCTCTTGAAGGCAAGATGCAAGTTAGAGCAACAAAACAAGCTAAATCAAGCCAAAACCTTCTTCTAGAGCTCAAAGAGGGCCTCAAGAGATCTCAGCTCCAAGGTGGGAGTGTTTGGTTAAGGGTTGATGTGCAAAAGTGTAGAGAAACTAAGCAAGTGTATGCAAAATAACGAGAGAGAGAGAGAGAGAGAGAGAGAAAGAGAGAGAAATTTTTGGTCCAAAAATTTTAACCCTCCAAAATGGGGGAGGACACCACCTATATATAGAAATCAAGGTTTGAGCTTGAATTCATCCCACCATACACATGTATGAAGATGCAATTCAATGAGCAGCAGCTGGCACAATTGGCAAACAAGTATCCAAAAAAGGAGACCAATGGCCGTCGGCCACCACTAGTGGCTGACAGGCACAACCCAAGGCCAACAAATCCCAAGGCTGGCCAATAGGTCACCCTTCTCTCCAGGCAAGAGACAACAAGCTTTTGGTCCAAAAACATGCACAAAACATACAAGGTTTGGAGGCTCAAGGACAAGGCGTTCCGCCGAGGACTTTAGACGCTCAAAACGAACTCAAACAAGCACAATGATCGAGTGCACAAATGATAACGTCCAAGTCTTGAGGATGGTAAAAAATGGGATGTCTACAGTTGCCCCTCTTTGACAGAACTCGGAAGTCATGAAATGACGGGAGTGAATGTCAAAGCCAGAGACGGCCCATTTTTGACAAGGCCTAAGACTTGGACAAACAAAGAAACGAAACAAAGAACAGTTGCACCCACAGGTTGCCTACGTATCTCCTTGCAAGGAATCAAACCAGCATAGTTCTAGGGCAAGATGCAAATGATATGCATGATGCAAGAATATAACTTATGATCATGCAATGAGGCTGTGATGAAACATCTAGATGCAAGTGTTATGCAAAGAAATGCTACAGCAATCTCATACATAAAAAGAAGGAAATAAACATGAACCAAACCACATTTCATGCAGAAAGGATGTAAGAAAATTATGCAAACTTAACTACGCATTACGCAGGAAAGGCAAAGAACAACACAACTATCGAGTGCACCCGAGGCGTCAAACAAGATTCCAACGCATTGCACACACGAGTAGAAAGACAGTGTGAACACAGGGACACCCAAATGTTTTAAACCGGAATGTCCTAACACGCTGCACGCAAGAGGAGAAAAAGGTGATGAACACTGGGACACACCCACGTGGTTAAAACCAAAGCGTCCTAACATGTCGCACGTGAGAGGAGAAAGAGGTAACGAGAACACCAGGATGCACCCAAATGTCTCTAACCAAAAGCGTCCTAACGCGCTGCACGCGAGAGGAGAAAGAGGGTGGTGAACATCGGGACACGCCCGAATGCGTTTAACCAAAAGGGAGTGGTGTAAACATCAGGATACGTCCGAATGCTTCTAACCAAAAGGAGTGGTGTAAACATTGGGACACGTCCCAAACATTTCTAACCAAAAGGAGTGATGTAAACATCGGGATACGCCCGAATGCTTTGAACCAAAAGGAGTGGTGTAAGCACCGGGACACGCCCGAATGCTTCTAACCAAAACAGGGCGGATCAAAGGATAGGAGTGGTCCCACCTAGAATTCCTCTAAATGAACTGTACATACAATATCGTGCCTGCATAAGAAAGATACTTAACAAGCATTTCATAGCAAGAATGCATGTTTGACGCAAGATAAGCAAAGCATGTTCTATGCAAATGTCGTAACAGCAAAAAGCATGTTCTCTGTAATAGACAGAGAAATGCATATTCTATGCAATAGTATAGGATGCATATTCTATGTAATGATCAATAGTAGAAAATGCATGTTCAATGCGAGATTAACGGCATGCTCGATGCAAAACACCAAATGCATGCTCTATGTGAACGAGAAATAGAAGCATGGTCTATGCAAATACGAGGAGTGCACAGTCTATGGAAGATCACAAATGAAAGACACGTTCCATGCAACAACAAAAAGACACACGTTCTATGCAATAACAAAGGCATGTCTAATAAAATCGACTCAGTCGCAACCTCCAATTTACCTCTCGGAGGAGTTGCAATATGTTCAAAAGGATACACCTCATTCATGTTGACTAGTGATGAGTCATGCACTGAAGACACGGTTCGAAACTTCCGCCGATACAATGTGAGCTTAAAAGTGAACTTTTCTTGCACTTTCTCGAGAACCAAGGTCATAAAACAGCAGCAAAACACACAAGGAGAGCACTGGAGGCCTGTCGGCCACCCTGGAGAAGTGTCGGCCACCTGTCGGCCACAAATGGATGTTGTCGGCCACCGATGGCAATTCAGGCCATTTTGGTCTTTTTGCATTCAGGTCTTTAATTACACAATCCCAAACTTCATTTCCTCACACCACCCTTGCTGAAATTCCTTCATCTTTCACCTTAGACCTTTCTTTTCCCCAGATCTGAGCTCTATACACGTTTTCCAACGCCTCACGCGAAGTTGATTCGCTAAATCCTCTTGATTTCTTTTTCTCTCATTTTCTCTCTCCGAGGGTTGACTTTTGTTGACTTTTGGCATTCTCCACCCATTTCGCTCCTTTTCGCCTACTTTCTCACCTTCTTTCCAGATGGCAGACGACATTTCCCATGATGAAGGTTCTCCAAGGATGGAGGGAGATCCCGAGCATGTTCCATTACCACCCAGGGTTCGACCCTTTGACCCGGAGACATACTACCCTGAGGTGCATGTGCTACCACCCGACACCGTTCGTCATTTCAGAGGATTTGCATGAGGCGCACCTGTGGATCTCTTGCTGCGGGAACCGGAGTCTCATTTATCCTATGGCACCATCGAGGTATACACTGTATTCTTACATTTTCCGCAATGTACCTTTCATAGATCACACTCTTGCACTGTTTTTCATCTGCTTGCCTCAAACACATCCATGCATTGTATTTCTTACACTACCTTCTGATTACAGGGGGACTCTCATTCTATCCGAGGATATAGGACCACATCTGCAAGAGAGTGGTAGATGGACCTCCCTGTTGGCGTTCGCCAGATTGTCGACAAGGCCGGGTTTGGCTTATTCTGCACAGGGTTATCGCGTCTTATAGCGAGCAAGGCCTTCCTTGGCGAGCTGGTAGAGAGGTGGTGGGACACCACCAACTCCTTCCACTTCTCCACCGCAAGAGACATGACGATGACCCCATATGATTTTGCTATGCTCACCGGCATCGAGGTAGGAGGTCGGCCGATCCCATATGATACAGACATGGGCAAGTGGGAGGCCGCCTGGATCTACTTGTTGGGGGCACGCCCATCTCTCTTCCGGTCAGGGACAGTTTGGTACAGCTAGTTTGCAGATCATTTCAGAGGGACACAGCCAGAGACCTTAGAGGAGATCGAGCAGTATGCCTGAGGTTTCCCGATGTTCCTCTTTGGCACCACCTTGTTCGCCGACAGGGCGAACACTGTTGGGCTATATCTCTTGAGTGCCTTGGTGGACTTGTCTCAGGTCCGGCATTACGACTGAGGCAGTGCTGGACTCGCTACTTTGTATAGCTACATGAGCTCGACATCTCGTAGGAGCGGGAACAGAGCGGGTGGCTACTAGAGAGCCTATGAGGTATGCTTTACTTTTCTGCTTTACATTTCCTACCGTGCTTTCTGCTTTGCACTTTCTATACACTACCCACACTGTGCACTGCATCTGTAGATCATATCTGACACACTGCATTTCCAAACTGTATTCATACTCTATACCTAACTTCTGCATGTACTCATTCTGCACACCATACTTGCATCCAATACACATACTGTGGCTGACATATACGAATTGCCTTTTCAGGTACCACCTTTATCAACAGCACCAGCGACAGCAGTAGTAGGACCATCAGCACCCCCTCCAGTAGTAGGGAGAGAGAGACAGGCTCCGGCACGCGGCCGAGGGAGACGTCGCGATTGAGATCAAAGGAGCCCTTCAGAGCCTACCAAGAGTGATGACAACGACGAGACCAGTGAGACCAAGGAGGCTGTGGGTCAGCACACCGAGTCATCCGAGAGCGGAGACGTTGATGCCAGCTCGGTTCTGCTAGTGGTGATGATGCTGCATCAGCCTCTGAGGCAAAGAGCGGTGATGACTCTGGTTCAGATTCTGGTTCAGAGGAAGGTACAAACAGCGGTGCCGACGGAGATAGCTTTGAGTCCGTGCCCAGGAAGAGGACGAAAAGGGCCTCTCGAGACTGAGATAGCTGGCACTGATTCATATGTTTTTGCTTAGTGTCTTTTTGCTCGTAGTGTTAGCACATTATACATCTTAGACAGTTTTTATTTTCTTTAAAAACTTGTATTCTTTTGTAAAAAGAAACAATGATCGGAATGAGAACAACTTTTTAATGAAAAAGTGTTGTCTTGTGCATCCTGAGCACCGCATAGCATTGCGTTGCATAAAAACAAGATTGATAGGAATTAAACACTGCACATTGTATTGGCATTTGCTTAATCAGGTAATGAACTGACCAACACTTAACAAACATAGTAAAACAACTCGATAACCAACTAATAATAACAACTCGATAAGCAAAACAACAAATCAATAAGCAAATTGAAATAACTTGATACACAAATTGAAACAACTTAAAAATGACTCAACAAAACTACTAAAACAGGACAGCAGAATGTACCAAGAGCAGAACAAAACACAGGTTCTTAGCACTCTCAACACATAGATGGACCAGAGAACAAACCAAAGGCCATCGGCCATGAACAGAGGCTGTCGGCCACCAATGGTGGTTGGTCGGCTACAAAAAGTGGCCAGTCAGCTACCAACACTGGCTGGTCGGCCATTAGTGTAAAGGGGCCTCCAGATTGCTACCACCTATCTTCCACTCAGTGCCTTATCTTCTACAAAAGTTGGAACTTCGTAGTTTCTTCATCCCAGCTCTGTTTTTGCCACAAATGGAGCCATTCTTCACCGAAAAACTCTCAAATTGGATTGCAACTTTAGATGGCTCAAAAAAAGTGAATTTTTAGGGTTTCGGGATAAATGCATTATTCCCGCTAAGTCGTAACCCACTATGTTTTCCGTTCCTACATGCAGCGGCTAGGTGTTGGAACCAGGTTACACATGTTTTCAGCTTTGGGGGCAAGAGATATGCCTAACAATTGAGGAATTCCAAGCTTTGATGGAATCCCGGCGTGATAAGGAAATCTTGCCCTAGTCCCGTTTTGGTCACATCCAAGCTTTAGGTAGGATGTGCGGGCTTACTTTGCATGAAGCCCGATCCTTGGTTCACAACGGAGAGCTGGATATCCCCAGGTTGATCCATCAATTTTCTGACGCTGGCGCTCGCGGCAACCGTCTTTGGCAGAGTTTTCGGAAGCATGCCCTTTGTTTGTGTATGTTGGCTCATTTCCTGCTTGCCCTTGGTTTCGGCGGGTCTAGCATTCGCTTGATCGAAGTAGCTCAAGGCTTGAAAAAAGACAAAAGCTGCATTGGCTTGACACTAGCCGAGACTTTGATGGGCTTGGACGCCTTCCATCAACGGGAGACAACTAAATTGGCAGGGAGTCCACTACTTTTACAGGTAATATTTCCCATCCTATCTTACATGTGTTTCTCACATCACTCGGCACTCCGGCTCTATTTTTCTCTCAAAACCCTTTCTTGTTTTTTCTCTCCACATACATTTCTCTATTCTTTAATCTCTCTTTTCTTTCATCCCTCTCCAAATATGGCTCATAGACAGGTTGAAGGTAGTGGACTCTTGCCCTGCATATTCAGCACGAGGCTATTTCTTTCGCCAACGACTAGTTGATTCCCCGAACGAGGGGTGGTAGTGCCATTAGATGTGCAACAGGTCCGCTACTAACATTGCTTCGCGTTGCCCCTGGTTTGATCTGCCCGAGATAAGCTACAGCATGGCTCGGCAACCTGGCATTCAGTTGATTGACCTGACACAGTATGTATTCTATTTTCCGTTTTGGTTCAAGCGTCAATTCGGACATGACCAAATCTGCTCGGAAGAGGGGGTAGAGTACCTAGCTTCATTTCCAATTCATGGTTCACAACTAGCTCGATATCCCACAGCATGGAGGACAAGAGAACTTTTGGCTCCCGCTGCCAATTTCAGTTGCACCTTATCTGGCGAATGCATAGCTTGGCTTGAAGAAGAGACGCAAACCGGACCTATTTTAGCATCTGAAGCTTCCACAAGCTCTGGGAGGGGATGCAGAAACACCTGACTCATCTATGCCCCCAAGTTTATTGCTTTGATCTGTACTTTCAAGTTTTCCTTTTGAATGTAATAAAAAGCAACTTTGATTTGCATCAAGAGTTAGAGAACTTTGTATTGAAATCAATGAATTAAAGTTGTGGGTACTGAAAATTTTCCTTTTGGTCCAAAAATGGCCTAAGCTGTAAAAAGATTAATTTGAACAAAATCAACTTTTATTAAAACTTTTCAAAACCATTTTTGATAAGGATCACGACTTGACACACATGGAGTCTATCCTCGAGATGTATAACCCCGAATCCAGTAACTGGAAAATTGCCCCTTGTCTAAATAGCATTGCACTGTATTGTAACCAACTCTTCTCTCAAGGAAAGGATCACAACCGATCTTTCAGATAACGAAAAGACAAAGATGCCTTGGACAATCAATGGACACAGTTGATTTGGAAGTGTTTATGGCTGAGCTGCAGAATGAAGTTGCCTACGTATCCCGAAGATGGGAATCAACCCTTACGTTGTTCGGTTCAGGTTCACTCGGGTATTAACACTCTCCTTTTGCACTCTAACTTTTGCCAAGGCCGCCCTTCTGGGTTTTCAACCTTGCGAGCTTAGTTTTTTTTTTTTTTTTCTAATTTTTTGTGCTCTAACTTTTGCCTAGGTCGCCCTTTCGGGTTTTTGGCCTAGCGAGCCAGTCGAGGATAGTATTTCTTCAACTTGTCCATATTGATTGGTTGGGAGAATTCGAGACCATCTAGATTCATAAGAATGACAGCTCCACCCGACAGATTGATTTGATGATGTAAGGACCAATCCAATTAGGTCTGAACTTGCCCCTCGGGTCATGGATGGGAGCTCGGTTGTCTTTGAGCACCAAATCCCCTTCCTTAAGATTCCTAGACTTAACTTTCTTGTTGAAAGCCCTGGCAATCCTTCGTTGATAACCTTGAACATGGTACAATGCTTTTAGCCTCCTCTCGTCGAACATTATCAGTTCCTCGAACCTACTCTGGTGCCAATCCGCTTCTGCTATCTGGCACTCAGCCATAACCCACAACGACAGAACCTCAACTTCAATAGGCAGAACAACCTCCATCCCATAAACCAAAGAATATGGAGTTGCCCCAGTAGATGTTTGAATTGAAGTCCTACAGCCCTAGAGAGCAATTGGCAATTTGTCTGGCCAGTCCCTGTAAGTCTCAACCATTTTCTGCAAAATGTGTTTGATGTTCTTGTTGGCTGCCTCAACTGCTCCGTTGGTTTGCGGCTGATATGTGGATGACTTATGAAAAGCCACGTTGTATTTCTCCAACAAGTCGATCACCTATCTCTTGAAATGGGAGCCATTATCTGAAATGATCTCATTTAGGACCCCATAACGACAAATAATGTTATTCCTGATGAACTTGCCTACATGCGACGCTTTCAGCACTGCATAAGATTGGGCCTCGACCCACTTTGTAAAGTAGTCAATTGCCACTAGGATATACTCATACCCATTCGAGCCTTTCGGTGTAACTGCCCCAATAACATCAATTTTCCAGACTAAAAAAGCCCATGGTGAAGTCATGTTGTACAGCTTCGACGGTGGGATATTCACGCGATTAGCATGAATTTGGCATTTGTGGCATCGCCGAACAAAACGAATACAATCCTCCTCCATGGTTGACCAGTAATAACCCTGCTTGAGAATCTTCCAGGCTAGCATTACCCCGCTCATGTGCGATCCGTACTTCCCTCCGTGGATGGCCTCCATTAGGTACTTCGATTCTTCTGCGTCAACACACAGCTTGTGCATTCCCAGATGGCCTCGTTTACACAATTTACCCCCACAGATGATAAACTGAGCACCCTTTTATCTTTGGCATTTGCCCCTAGTAGATAAGCCTCATTTTCTAGGACGTTCTAGATATCGTGGTACCAGGGGTTCTGATCTTGTACTTCATCTATTGTGGCGATCAACTTGCAGGCCGGCATATACCTCTGTTCAATAATGATCAGACGCATCCGGACTCCCAAAGGGATGTCTATCATGAAGATAGAGTTGATAAAGCATCAGCGAACCTGTTGTTCTCTCTTAACAGATGTGTGAAGGTTAGCTTCTCAAACCTAGGAATTAGAACATCCAGGGTTTGGTGATAGATTTTCATCATTTCTTCCTTAACCTTCCAGTCTCCTTTTGCTTGAGACACAACCAGCTTCGAGTCCCCAATGACGTCCAACCTTTTTGCCTCTAGTTCCAGGGCGGCTTCCAATCCAATGATACATGCCTCGTATTCTGCTTCGTTGTTAGATACCTTGAACAGGAGTTTGAAGGCTAAAGGTATATAGGAATTGTTGGGTGTTATCAGCAACACCCCTATCCCATAACCATATTGGTTAGACGCTCCGTCAAAGTACATGGTCCAAATCTCTTCCTCAACCTGCAGAATGGCCTCATCTGGGAACAAATACTCTACTGCTTCATCCCCTTCCACTGGGTGATCTGCCAGAACTCAGCTACCGCTCTTCCCTTGACAGACTTGCGAGTCACATATTTCAGATCAAATTCGGAGAGAAGAAGCAGCCAACGAGCTAGCCTATCCGTTAGTGCTGGTTTCTCGAAGAAATATTTGATAGGATCTAATCTTGAAACCAGAATTACAGAGTGAGCTAACAGGTAGTGTCTCAACTTCCTGGTAGCCCATACCAAGGCTAAGCAAGCCTTCTCCAAGGGGGTGTAACGGGTCTCATATTCCAGCATCTTCTTGCTCAAGTAATAAATGGCTTTCTCCACTCTATCCTCAGATTCCTACGCAAGCATGCAACCCATAGTCTTGTTGGTTACTGACAGATACAAAATCATGGTTTCCCCAGCTCTGGCAGTGACAACATGGGTGGGTTCCAGAGGTACTGCTTGATCTGCTCAAAAGCAAACTGACATCGGTCATCCCACTGGAATTTCTTTCCCTTCTTCAGGAGACCAAAGTGGTTCACAAGTCAAGGTTAATTTTGCAATAAATTGTTTTATGAATTGCAATTTACCTAGAAAGCCTCGCACCTCCTTTTCAGTCCTCGGTGGTGGCATTTCTAGTATGGCCTTGATTTTGGAAGGATCAACCTCAATGCCCCTCTGTGTAATCAAGAAACCCAGCATTTTCCCTACTGTGACACCAAAAGTGCATTTCTGGGGATTCAGCCTCAACCGATATTCCCTGATCCATTGGAAAATTTTCTTCAAGGCGATGTAGTGGCCCTCTCTTTCCTTGGACTTGACAATCATGTTGTCCATGTACATCTCAACCTCTTTGTGGATCATATCATGTAAGATCGTGGTTGCAGCCTGTTGATAAGTAGCCCCAGCATTTTTCAGACCAAACGGCATCACCCTGTAGCAGTAGGTTCCCCACGGCGTGGTAAAGGCAATCTTCTCTCTATCCTCGGGTGCCATCAAAATCTGGTTATACCAAAAAATCCATCCATAAAGAAGACCAACGCATGGCCTGCGGTGAAGTCCACTAACTCATCGATGTGCAGTAGAGGAAAGTTGTCCTTCGAACTAATTTTGTTCAGATCCCTGAAATCTACACACACCTGAATTCTGCCATCTTTCTTCGGCACCGGAACAATGTTGGCCAACCAAGTCAAATACTCAGATACTAGCAAAAACCCTGCATCTATCTGCTTGGTGACCTCCTCCTTGATTTTCAAAGCCCAATCCAGGCGTATTCTCCAAAGCTTCGGCTTGATGGGTCGGGCCTCAGGGTCAAGAGGGATTCGATGTTGTACAATCTCAGGATCGATTCCAGGCATATCTTTGTAGGACCACGCGAAAACATCTTTGAAATCTTTTAATAAAGCGACTAAGGACTCGCGTTCCTCTGAAGACAACATGGACCCGATCTAGACCAGATGCGGATCCTTCTCAATACCCACATTAATTGGAGTGATTTTATCAATAAGGGGTTTTACAAACCTCTCATCCTCTCAATCAATCAAATGTTTCAAAACTAGAGAAATTCCTTCCTCATCGTTTTTATCAAAATTTTGAAAGTCATGATCAATGCAATATACAAGTGGCACAGAAAAGTACTTAGAAACAGCAGTGGTATCATTCTCATTCAAGCTTCCAGCTCGTCCAATTCCTCGGTTACAACCGACTCAAAAGAAAAGGAAAAAGACGACCTGGAAAAAACAACAGCATCCGGGTTATCAACCCCAGGAATACCGGACTCTGACTTAGAAGAACTAGAATCTGATTTAGAACTGCTGATTCAGAACTGCTAGATAAAAAGCCCTCCTCTAGCTACCAGATAAGAGAGGGTGCGTTAGATGCATCCAGAATACCACCAGAAGGGTCTATACCTGATTGATCTCCGATCATGGAAAGAGTGAAGTCACCCCCCGAGCTCTCCGATTTGATCTGAGGATCCGAAAGGAGACAAACCAGCGCTACTCCTATCTCAAGTTCACTGCTGTTGGACTCATCCTCTGTACTTTGTTCTGCTTCAATAGGTAATTCAGTTTGTTCCTTTGTAGCTTCATCCTCTTGCAGCTGTAGGTCGAAGAAAATCTCAAAGCCGGGCAGACGCCGTTTCTTAGAGTTCAACCATGACTCAGGAAAGCAGCAAAATGGGAAGTCTTTCCCCCCCCCCCTGCCGGACAAAGCGGCCATTCAGAGTTCCCTAAATTGGTCTATGTACAAGCTCATAATGCTTCCCACTTTGCTTAGTTTTGGCTCTTCCTGCAATTTCCTTCCTTTTTCTCATCCAGTCCTCTTTGGTAGGCGTGTAGCCCAAACCAAAGGCATAAGGGTTATGCGGCACTTCAGCTAGTGCGGTAACGCCCTTCCGGCTGCTCTTTCCCAATCCCCTCCCGGGTATATGCTGTAGCTTGTTCATGAGGTAGACTGATTGAGCACTGACGTACAACCCCTCATCAATAGCTAAGCTATTTTACACCATCCGGGCCCTAGCCAAGGTAAAACCAGACAAGAAAACATCCTCGTCGCCTTGTACAATCTCCAGTACTGGTGTAGTGACCTCTGGCGGAGGATGTATAGACGAATTTTCGAAAACAATGGCCATCCCTTTTCCAAGAGGATACTTCAGCATCTGATGCAAGGTGGAAGAAACAGCTTTTACTTGGTGCAGCCAAGGTCACCCAAGTAACAAGTTGAAGGTAGCCGGAACATCCAGGACGTGAAACTCGATATCCTGTTGGGCCAATCCTACCTGTGTTCTAATCTGAATTGTTTCCATCACCTCTCTGGTTATGTTATCATAAGCCCGGATCACCTAGACTGTTGGTACAAAGTCTGCCGGCTTCAAGCCAATAGTATAGGCCATGCGTGACGGACAAACATTAATTGCAGACCTAGTGTCAACCAATACAACTGGCACCCACTTCTCCCTGCACTCAACTGAGATGTATAGCGGTTTGTTATGCTCAGAGCCCTCGGGCGGCAATTCCTTATCCAAAAAGGTCAAAAATGGAGCAGAACCTCCCCGGAAGACAAGACCCACTAGTTGCTTTGGAGTTGTGTCGATAAACAGCTTGGCCTTATCCATCGCAGACAGGACAGCTTGCCGATGCACACACGAAGCCATGAGCAACCCCCAGATGGATATGTCTACTTGAATCTTTTTCAACTGCTTCAGTACAGCTTCTTCCTCTAACAGTTTTTCCCTCTGTTTTTCAGCTTCCTTATCCTTTCTGGATGCCTCGAGTTGGTCCAGGTGTGGGGGCTTGAAGTACCACCCACTCCTAGTATGGAGGAGGTTTACTTGCCAAGGTGGAGGGACCTGGTTATGTGGTGGGAGGGGATTTGTAGTGACATTAGGCTTTTGAGGAGGTGCTATCACCTTATTGTCAATGAGATCTTGAATCTCATGACGTAATCTGAAGCATAGGTCGGTATCATGACCATGCTATTGGTAGAAAGCGCAATATTTGGTCGGGTTGTGTTTCAGGGAAAGAGGATCAGGTAGGGGGCGAGGCTCTAATGGCTTCAAGTGCCCCTTTTTCATCAAGACCCCTAAGGCTTTGGATAAGGACATGTATAAAGGGGTGAAGACCCTTTGGCCTCAGGGTTGGTGCTTCGCTGTTTGTGAGGTTGTATCGGATGTACTGGCAAAGGGCTTGGCAGTTTTCGGTGTGGTGGTGACCATACCCACATCAAAAGGCCTTACAGCTGCACTACTACTCGTAATCGCATTAGAACTGCGTATGAAAGCCTTTTAGGCTGCTCTTTCTCGTGGTCTATCAGACCCTGCTTCATTGCATCCTCTATCTGCACTCCTATTTCATGGAGGTCAGCAAAAGTAAACAGATGTATGACTATCATTTTCTATAACAGTCTTGGTTACAGATTACGGACCACCATTCTGATCTGATCCTTTTTAGCCACCCGGACAGTCATCATGGAAGCCTTGGCCCTCCGCCGAGTCACAAAATCGGAGAAGCCCTCCTTTGCCTCTTGGCGAGTTGCTTCGAGATCACAAGTTGTGACCTCAATCTGAGTATTGTAGGAGTACTGTGCTATGAAGGCCTCGGCCATTTCCTCCCAGTTTCTCTTCATGGAGTCTTCAAGCTTAGCATACCAGATGGCTGCTATACTCGACAGGGTTCAGTCGAAGAGCGACAGTTTTTGTAGTTTGGTGAGACCTATGGGTCGTAGGATGTCAGAGAATAGCCATAGATGGACCATAGGATCCCCTGAACCATCAAACCGGTCTACATGCGGCATCTTGAATCTGTCTGGCAAAGTCACTGACAAATCAGTATAGTCGTCCTCTATATCAGGGATCGAGTTCACACCCTGTGCCCATTTAAAAAGCTTCTCCAACTTACTCACTTTTAGTGCTGTAAGGTCGACCTCGAATTCAAATGGCGCCTCTGTCGGGTAAGCCGGTGCTTTAGAGGTCTAAGGTGGAATAAGATCTGCCTGAATGCCGCATTTTCCAGGACATTGATTGTGACCCCAGGTGCTGGAATTCCTACTGGGGGTGCATGGGATGCAGAGGCTACTGCAGGTTACGGCTGCTGTTGTTGAAGCCTATCTATTACCTCTACTTGGCGGGCTACGATCTCGGCCTGGTGGGCTGTGGTCTCAGCTTGTCGGGCAGTATCTAGCTGCATGTTCTCAATAGCCTGCTGGAGTTGACGTAGCATGTCTTCCATGTTGACTAAAGGACTTTGAACTGCCAGAACTGGCGAATACTCTCTGTCTGGAGTAGAAGTGGATAATCGGGCCTGACTGGGCACAAACGAGGTAAACAATGACTGCTGAATTGGTGAGTTATACCTAACCCTCCTCCATCTGGTAACCGGTAGGAATGAAGCAAACACTGGCTATCCTCTCACAACATTCCCGGATCGGTAAAGTCACCTTACTCAGGTCTAGAGTGCTTGGGGGGTAACAGATTCTTCTGAAGCAATGGTGAAAGACTACCTTGCAACAAGAAAATAAAGCAAAAAGAAACAAAAATTAGAAACCGCACAGCACCTCAGCTCAGACAGAAACAAAACACAGTTGCAATCATAAGCTGGATAACTGTACTCAAACACTGATTTTTGCCCCAAATTTTTGCCTCAAAATAGATACCCTCAAATTGATACCCAAACTTACAACTGATATATACATTCCTGCAGAGTTTCACTCTAAAGAACGTATCAAGCAAATGAGAGCCAAAACACCCCTATGATGGGGTAGGGTTACCCTGTCCTAATTTCATCAGGAACTAGGGGTTCACCACGCAAACAAGCGGTTTCATACAATCCTGCATTCGGGTGAGAAACCTGTCCTAGTTTGGAACAGTCTCTACGGCTTCCGATATACAACTAGGTCGATTGGTCAAAAAGGGTACCTCAGCCAGACTACCTAATATACTTCTCGCACCTAACACCGAGAAGTGAAAGGAGGATCAAACGGTACAGCAGTAGTCCAGATCCAAGGCTTGTGTTTCTATCGTGGCAGAGCTGCAACCGGTCAGCCTTATGGCAAGCTTTTCCAAGCGAGCCACCGGCAAACCATTCAGGAATAACAGATGGCAAACACTGTGACTTTGGCACACCGATGCAAATGCAAATGCAAAGAAACACATAAGTGTAAATAAAACAATCATATCATGAGTTCGAGTCAAGTTCTCTAAATCCCCAGCAGAGTCGCCAGAAATTGTGGACTTGCCTTTTTCCGCGCCTCGCCTTTCGGAAAGGTTTTGAAAAGAAGGCCTCACCGTTCAGACTTCTGCGGTTCTGAATCTAGTCTCACAAGTGCAATGTGAAACTGATAATCACAAACGAGTTCAAATCCGAAAAATCTTTTTGGCAAATCAAATTTAAATCAAATAATGCCAAAATTAGACTGCTTTGCTAGATACAGAGTCGCCACCTAAATATTTTGTTTTGGGGAAATTTAGGAAACCCTGACTCGTGCCAAAGGCCACGTGTCCGTCATCACAGAAGTTGCCTCGGCTCGGAACTTGGGTACGAGAGGTGAAGGTCCTGAAATGAGCACCCCCGCTCGCCTGATCAAAGATCGGCCTCTACTAATCATGATATGATGTTTTATAAACATTATGTGTTCTTGTTCCGGTTTATTAGCTAACATTACTATGTGACGCACACAAGCAAGTATAGACTACATGACAAGAATTGGAACATTTCAACTCATGTTTGTTTTTTTAAAATGGTTTGAATTTGCCACTCTCAACTGGGCTTAAAGATGCGGTTTTGCCACCAAACATAGTGGGCTTAAAACATGATTTGCCACGACAAAGTGGGCTTAAAACTCACATTTGTTGAATCGTTCCAATTCAAGCAACCAAACTTTTATCCACAGGCATTTATCCAGTTTAGCAAGTAAGCACATAGCCTCATGGCAAGCATGCTAAACATGGCAATATGGCAATCACACCCATGCAAGTATCCTAAAGCATAAAACTCACCGAGTACTCCAAGCCAAAATAGAAACTAGCTAGAAAAATGCATGATTCCTAACTATGTAAGATGTCTAATGCAACACATACAATATGAAATTAATAGGCTCAGCTATTAATATGGCATATGAGTCAATTTGAACAACATGCATTTAAACATGTATTCAAAGAAGTATTGAAATTGCGATGTAGTTTGAATGATGCGCCAAGCCTCAGTGCATGCAAGACAAATGAATGGATGCAAGCATAAGGTATGTTAATCGAAACATGTCCCTAATCTAACCATCGAAAGCGGGTAAATAAAAGGGAGAAAGACGTGGGGTTGGAAGACATATACACATGCACGCACACTTATTACAACATTACTCCTTTGTGAAGGAGGGTCCGAATGAATAAGCTAACTAGCTACGCTAATTAAGCTAATTATTACAACATGATATTTAACTAACTATTTTAAGCTAATTAAATATTACAAAATGAATTAATTAGCTAAACACTTCAACTAACTAATTACAAAGCAAGTAAATTAGCTACCACTAATTAACTAAATAAAGCAGTTAAATGGCCTAGAGGGGCGAGGGATGCATGCATGCTCGGCTTCTCCTCCCGAAAATACCACCACCTTGCCATTGCAGCCTCTATTTGCACACATTTTGACCACTGAAAATTGTGCCAACTCCCAGAACACCTCTGATCCCATTCAAGAGTATATAGAGCAGCCTTCTTCATTGATGGCCGGTCGGCTACCAATGGTGGCTGTCGACTACCATTGGTGGCCGGTCGGCCACCCCTTCCTTGAACTTCATTTTTTGCTGCAACAGAGAGCAAACAGAGGCAAAGCAATGTATTCTCAAGGAGTGTATGTACTGCCACCCTCCTTATCATTACACAAGCTCAAAGGAGCGTAGCCCTTGGACCTCAAACCACCAACCAAGCATTTCCATGCATGATGGCTACGAAACCAAGCTTGTACAAGTTTAATGAGTGCAAAACAAGACTTAACAAAACCACTACCCTATTATGCATGATCAAGGGTGGTGGTGACCAAGGAAAATGGCACGTTTCATCACTTTGAGTATGAAACGTCCCATTTTCCCCGTGTTCGAATTAACGTCCGATCCGAACACATGCTATGCAACACAAAGATGCTTTATCTTGTCTCTTTTACTTGTTCATTTTTTGTTTACTCATTTTACATTCTTTAACCGATTAAGTCCATTGGTGAGTGTCTTCTAATGGAAAGAGGGCTTAAACTACAAGTGCCTTGGGAATGAAAGAGACCTCATGTCGTTGATAATGAACTCCCGAAGGAATTAAACCATTAAGCATTAATGTCTCAATTTCACACTTACGCAAATAAGGGGTTTAAACCCACTTTCAAAGTAAACAAAAGAGTGAAGAATAGAGGGAGATTGCAGAGATTTCAGTTCTAAAATGGAGTGCAAAATAACACTAAAACATGCAAGCAACTCAAGCAATTCATGTTTAAAGGCCTAAAACACTAAACTAGTGAAGCCCTTTACACTACAACTATGCAAAAGACTACTCATACAACACAAACAGCCCAAAATAGAGCTAGAGCAGCCCAAAATAGTAGCAAAAACATGCTGAAATAGGCTAAGTTAAGCTACAAAAACATGCTAACTTATGAAGCTAACTAGGAATGCAAAAAAGACACAAGGAGGGGAGGCTATCCTCTCCAATTTTGGACTTCAAAAGTAGGTTTTTGTCACTGAAAATCCTCTGAATTTCAGTGGTTTAAAGGCCCAAAAAGTTTGATTTGAAGGTGATGAAAGAATTTACAAAAAGCTGAACAATTAAGCAACAAGAAGGGTGGAATATCTCTTAACACCAAATAGCCTCAAACCACCATTTTTAAACCATAAAAACAGAGTTTTTTGGAGTCCAAAACCACCTCAAAAATAGTGTAAAAAGATGGCAAAACAAGTATTTAAAACAAGCTTAAAATACAAGTGTTATACCTCTTGAATACAAGATGCAAGTTAGAGCAACAAAACAAGCTAAATCAAGCCAAAATCTTCTTCTAGATCTCAAAGAGGGCCTCAAGAGATCTCAGCTCCAAGGTGGGAGTGTTTGGTTAAGGGTTAATGTGCAAAAGTGTAGAGAAACTAAGCAAGCGTATGCAAAATAACAAGAGAGAGAGAGAGAGAGAGAGAGAGAGAGAGAAATTTTTGGTCCAAAAATTTAACCCTCCAAAATGGGGGAGGACACCCCCTATATATAGAAATCAAGGTTTGAGCTTGAATTCATCCCACCATACACGTGTATGAAGATGCAATTCAGTGAGCAACAACTGGCAAACAAATATCTGAAAAAGGAGACCAATGGCCGTCGGCCAACATTGGTAGCCAACCGGCCACCACTGGTGGTCGACAGGCACAACCCATGGCCGACAAGTGCCAAGGCTAGCCGACAGGTGACCCTCCTCTCCAGGCAAGAGACAACAAGCTCTTGGTCCAAAAACATGCACAAAACAGGCAAGGTTTAAAGGCTCAAGGACAAGGCGTTCCGCCGAGGACTTCAGGCGCTCAAAACGAACCCAAACAAGCATAATCATCGAGTGCACAAACAATGACATCCAAGTCTTGAGGACAGTAAAAAATGGGTTGTCTACAGATAACATGCGGTCGAAGCACGTATTCGAAGAAGTATTAACTAACAATGCAAGTTAGAATGATGAACCGAGCTCAATGCATGCAAGACAAGTGGATGTAAGGCATGAGAGATGCTAAACGAAACATGATGCTTTTAAACTAACTATCATAAGCAGATAAGTAAAATGGAGAAAGACGTGGGGTTGGAAGACATACACGTTATTACAATTGCGCCCTCATGCAGGAGGGTCCGAATAAACTAACTAGCTAAGCTAATTACTACTTATAACAAGCCGAATGAAACAAACAACTAAACTAGCTAATTAAATATTACAACAAATTAGAACTAAATAATTGAACTAACTAATTAATTAATTACAAATCAAAACGAAGTAATTAATTACATGAATACGATATGAAAGAAGTGTTAAGCTAGCTATTCTAATTACTCCACCTTGAGAAAGAAGGAATGCTCATGCATGTACTGATTTCCACCCGAAAAAGGCCACTGTCCTACTGCCAAATGCCTCTGTTGCACAGAACATTTGCACTGTTTTTCATCTCAGAATCAGCTCTATTTTGCCAGAAAAGTACACTGCTTGGTTTTGCAAAGGTGGCCGGCAGGCTAGAAGTGGTGGCCTGCTGGCCACAAATGATGGTCTGCCGTCCACCAAAGGTGGCCTGCCGACCACTGATTCCTGGTTTTTCCTGCTGCAACAGAAAGCAAACAAAGCAAGCACTGGGTATTCTTAAGGGTTGTTTGCATAATTTACATCGCCTTATCATCAAACAGCTCAAAGGAGTAGTAAACTTGATTCACAAACCATCAATAGATGCAATTTCATTGCATGATGGCCTATGAACCAAAGGGTGCAAGTTCAATAAATGCTCAAATAAGGACTTTCAAACCCCATCCCTATCATGAATGATCAAGGGAAATGGTTGACAATGACTCGTGGACCGTTTTCATCACTAATGAGTATGAAACAACTCAAGACTTAAGTGTTCAATTAATGTTTGATTGAACCCAAACCAAGTTATTATCTTGCATCATTTTAGTCCAAGTTTTATTAATCCATTTTAATTACCTATTCATTCTTTGATTCATTAAGTCCAAAGGTGAGCTTTAAGTCCTCTAATGGAAAGAAGCATCAAACCAAGAGTTGTTTTAGGCATGATAGAATTGTCATGCCGTTGGTAATGAAACTCCAAAGGGATTAAACCATTAAGCATAAGACCTCAATCTCTTGCTTTAAACAAGTAACTAATTTGATCCAACTTTCAAAGCAAAGCAAAAGCCAAGAAATGATGGAGGTTGCAGGTGTGATTATGGGTGAAAACAAGTATGCAAAGCCATAAACAAATGCTATCAACTCAAATAGGATGGTGGCTAAGGCCTAAACCACCAAACCCATGAGGACAATTAAACTACAGGCATGCAATACGAGGCTCAAATGCAATGAACCACTAAAAACAGTTTTAATAAAGTCTAAAAACATTCCTAAAACATGTTGAAATTAAGCTAACAAAAGCTATAACAATAAACTAAAACATGGAGCATGTAAAACTAGTAAGCAAGACACAAGAAGGGGAGGCTAACCTCTCCAATTTTGGACTTCAAAACATGTTTTTAGCCACTAAAATAACTCTAAAAAATTAGTGTTTAAAAGCTCAAAAAAAGATAGTTTAAATATGGGAAACACAAGGGTAAAGACCTAGAGAAGCAATGTGGAAAGAAAGGTGAACTACCCCTCCACCCTTTAAGGCCTTAAACCACAAGTTTCAGCCAAAAAATATAGAGTTTATACAGCCTAAAAACAATAGAAAAACAGTAGGAAACAAAGAAAATAAAGCAATGAAACAAGCTAAGCCTTATATCTCTTGAAGAGAAGAGCACTTTTAAGAAACAATTCAACACATACACACCCTCAAGAGCTCAAAGTAGGCCCAAAAGTACCTCAGCTCAAAAATGGCAAGGTTTGGTTAAAGGTGCATAGGCAAAAGCTCAAGAAATTTCATGAGATAGAGAGAATTGTAGAGAGAGAAAACTAATTTTGCTCTAATTTTTCTAACCATCAAAAATGGAAGGGGAGGTCCTATATTTATAGAAAAACATCACACTCCCTCAGAAACATCCATCCATACACGTGTAGGTAGATGCAAACATCTATGCAAACATCTGTGCAAATAGCTGGCACAGTTGGCAAAAAATATCTGCAAAACACACTTGTGGCCGGCAGGCCATACACTTGGCCGGCAAGGCACAAGGATGGCCAGCAGCCAAAAGAAATGACCGGTAGCCCACAAAAATGGGCCTGCAGGTCCGAAGCTTTTTAGGTTTGAAAGGCTGAGATTTTGGTGCAAAACCAAGGCACAAGATTTGCAGGGTTTTGAGGCTTAGAGCTGTGACATTCCACTAAGGACTTTTGAGCACTTAACAAGCATATACATTCATTATTGGATGTAAAAGTGATGGTGCTCAAGTTGTAAGGGCGGTCAAAAATGGGGTGTCTACACAAACCCATTTACAAAATCAACACAAAATTAAACTTAAAAAATCATATAAACCCTAGATGAAGTGTGAGAGATGGGGAAATAGGGCAATGCAGAGAGAAAGAGAGAGAAACAGAGAGATAGCTCGAGAGTGAGAGAGACCCAGATTGAAAGAGAGGGAGAGGACCGATAGTGACAGATAGAAAAGGGACAAGAACCTGTGATTTGCGGCAGTGGAGGTGGTGATTTGCGGCGGTGGTGACGTGCAGCGGTGGTGGCGACGTGTGACGGTGAGATGGTGGCTGTCACTAAGCGTGCGTCTGGTTTAGTGTACTGGTATGTGTGTGTTTGTGAGACAGAACAGAGAAATGATCTGTGTAAAAGAAATAAGAGGGAAGGGAGCCAATATCTCCCTCTAAAAAAAATTCCCTACCTTTAGCGACTATATAAATATTTATCGGCAAATGTAATCAATAGCTACTAAAAGTTTGTAGTTGTTTGTTTAATATTGGCTACTAAAAATCTTTTTGTCGGCAATAACTACCCATCTACGACTATAGTTTTTTAGTCACTGATGGTTGCAATAAATAAGCCTATTTTGGTGACTAAGAAAAATTTTGGTCGGCAAAAGGCTGTGTACACCGACTAAAACCATAATTAGTAGCCTAAAATGTAAACAAATGCCAACTAAAACTTTTTTAGCCGCCTGTTGATATATTTTTAGCGATTAAATATTTTTTTAGTTGCCAATAACCAACATATGGCTACTAAAAAAATTTAGTAGCTAAAAATTAAATCATTGCAAACCAACAGGAAAACTTGTCAGTAAAGGTCTATCTTTTGGCAACTAAAAATGTTTTAGTAGCCAAAAGTGGTCCCCAAAGGTGTAGATTGTTGTAGTGATAGCCAAAGTAAGTTATTAGAGAAGAGAATAAGTTATTATAAAGTAGTTATTTAGAGAATGTGGTTTATTGGGAAGTTATTGTAGAATATTTTTATTATTATTATGTAAATACCACATGACAAAAGTTTCAAGAAACCAAAATAAAGGCTCACTTAATATAATAGTATGGATAGTATAGATGTCAAACTAAATACATTGGTAGCCATTGAAGATGAATGGATTCCCCTCATATCCCTCCAAACAATTGCAGTGATACCCCGGACCTAGGTTTTAAATAACGGTGGCAGTTACCATAATGGTAGCAGTAACACTAATGTGATTGCAAGGTGTAACGGTCATAGTGTAATGGTGGTAGCAATCGGAACCGAGAATTTTTTAATTCTTTACATAACTTTGGGAGAACATACCAATATGCATGTTTTATTTCATAATCATATTTAGTGAGGTTCAAAATAATTTTTAATATTTTTATTTAGTTTTAAAACATAATCCTATAAATATACTAATTTTTGTATTAGTTTTAAGTTGCTATAAAGAATTTTCCTATTGCTAGGTTTATTTAAATTTTTTTCCTTTACTAATTATAATTATGGATAACTTTTCTAATTTCTTAAGAAAAAAAATGAAATACGTTTAATATTAAAAATAATAGTCTCATAAACAAAAGTTCAGAATACAAAATGTCAATATAATAATGTAAAAATACATAACACAAAATCTTAATTTTGCTCAATAAATTTAACATAAGAGAAATAGATATAAGCTCATATTCAAATATAATTAAGTAAAAAAGTAATGAAATGTTATAGAACTTGAAGATTGGACATTTAAAACATATATAGATAAGATTTATATTTAAGTTATATATAACTAGAAAATAAAAAGGGGAAATAGTAATATATACAAAATTTATTAAAAAATTAAAAAAAATAAAAGCATAATGGTTGTAACAATCATAACAGTGACGTAGCGATAATGTAACGGTTGTTACGACTTTTACCTAATGGTAGTGACTATTATGGTCATAAATTTTTGTCACATCACTATGATAATCGTAATGAATAATGATAACCACTACAACCATTACATAAAACAAATTTATATAATAATTGCAGTCGTTTTTTAAAACCTTGCTCCGGACATACATAAGACCCGTGTTCCTCTCAACTACTTCACATGTCGTGTTTCCAACCGCCCAATCAAAAGCACAACATGAAAAAATGCATGCCCTGTATATTGTCAAGATCGATCGCCGAAAAACTATAGTGTTCTGCTTCAACCACAAAAGCATAGCTACATTTACTAAAATTCCATATCCCAGCATGCTACAAATAGCTCTCCACATTAATAGTAAAGTCTCTCACTCCTCTTGGAATCGAGGTCTGACAACAACCCAAACCTGAACACGTCGTTTATTATATCGTCAATCAAGCTACGTAAGGATGTGCAGTCTGTCATGTAGCCGTGCCCGAGGCTGCCTTCGATGAGAGCGTAGGTGTCGCATCCGACAGCGGTGAACTTGTTTTTTGTGCTGGAAATTGGGAAGCTGGAGAGTTGGAGGCCTCGTTGTTTGTGAGAGGTTCGGTTGCCGTGTTGGTCGTAGCAATCGTAGGCTACGAGGGCTAAGATTCAGAGCTGACCGTTGAGAGATATAGAGATTTTTCGTATATATTATTCATAAAAAAAAAAAATTTAATTTAATCTGATAATTATAATATTTTTATTTTTATTGTCCGTCTAAAAATCATAGATGATTTTTTTTTTTTTAAATATACTTATTACTCATTTTTTTTAAAGCAAATGCAATAAAATGAAAAAATATATATATATAATTATCTTAATTTTTTCTAGGAATGTTATACACAAAAGACTTTAAAAAATAAACAAATTAAATTATTGAAACAAAACTAATAGTGAACCCCACAAACCCTAACGTGACAATCAAGTTGAGATTTTAAACTTGAAAATAAATCAATCAAAAAAAAAAAAACAACTCCAAAAAGTTACTCAAAACTGAAATTATATGAAGCAGATTCAATATAGCACCACGACGTATTAAATTTTAATCTACATCACAAATTCATTCTCTTAAGTAAATTTCACGATAAAAATTAGTGTTTTTTTTTTTTACCCCGAGTGAAGGACATCATGCTGTTGATGTCAACGTCTCTTACTTTTTCATGGTAAAATTTTAACAATAATTCTAGTTATGCATAAATTTAATCAGAGATTTACCTAAAAGATGAAGGCCTTGTTTGGTAGAGCTTATTTCTAACTTATTTCAGTTTTTAACTTAATTTAAGCTATTTTGATGTGTTTGGTTCAGCTTAACAATACAGCTTATAGCTTTTTGTAAGTCAAAAATCAACTTATTCTTTGAGTGGGGGAGGAGAAGCTTAATTTATAAGTCAAAAATCAGCTTATGTTCACAGTTATAAGCTATAAGCTGTTAAGTTATAAGCTATAATCATTTTTCCACAGTTCTACCGAACGGGGCCGAAATGTTGGTGTCAAAAAAAATTTTAAAAAAAATTACAAATCAGTGATATCTTCACAAAATATTTAGAAATTTATATAAAATAAAAAAAAAATTCACTTTAATTATTAAAATGGGTAAATTACACTTTGCATCCCTGCAATTTGCACCAAATCTCACTTTAGTCCCCACACATGAAATCATAACAGTCAACTCCCTGTATTTCTGGTCAAATCTCACTTTGGTCCCTATATATGAAATCGTAACAGTCAACTCTCTGCACTTTTATTCAAATCTCACTTTGGTCCCTATTCAAGTGTCAATGCTCCTCTTCTGTAATTTCATTTTTAAATTTTTAACAAAATCTAGTCATGTGACAAAAATGTAACTACGAAATGAGAGTAAGAAAGGAAAATTGTCTATGTTTCCCATCAATACACTTTGTCCTGCGTGATAACCACATGAGAGTTAGATAATAGTATATATATATATGTTCGTATAGTAAAAATTGGGAAGAAAATGCAAGAAAGTAGAGCTTTTGAAAAAAAAAATGCAGCAAAGAAATCAAAGAGAAAAAAAGGATGAATAGATGAAAGACTGTATTATCGTAAAAAATAGAGTTTCATGATTTCAGTTTATACAAAACGCTAGTTTATCTTCTATTTTAATTTAATTGGTTCATTTACTTAAAAAAATATATTAAGAAATTTATCAAGGAAAAAAATATCTTGCTCGGGATACTTAGTGGTATGGAACAATGAAAAACATAAGTGATAGAATAGAACCGTCTAAAATTTATGATTGGTTCAAATAACATCTTCAAATTCAAGTAAGATGGTATGGATTTTCCATCTCATGAATCTATTTTTCCCAGACAAGTTTTAATATCTTACATTGGGCTATAGGCTTGACATAATATATCCTAGTAATAAATCTATTGTATTTGTCATACACTATGAATCACGGGTACTCTAAAAATAATATTGTACGAGTATCGGATACTTACCGAATGTGGATACATGTACCGGTATCGCGGTACGAGTACCGGGTACGCCAAATATATTTGGGTATATAGTGGGTACGGTACCTGTACGCCATGGGTAAGGCATGAATACGGCAAGTTCAGTTTTTTTTCTTCTTTTTTCTTTTTTTGTGCGCAGCTGCTAGAATTTGTTGAAACCTTTATTATTCTTCTTTCAATTTTGAAAATATCAAGTAATTTATTTCCAACACCCTTTATCTATGAGTCATGGTTTTGTTCTTTTTTGTATCCTGTTTTAGGCAATCAAAAAAAATTATAAAATTTTTTAGACAAACTGTTTTCTTTTTAATTTTGATACTGAAACTTTGATTTGTATATTGGATGTTTAGCTATAAATTTAAAAAAATAAATTGACATATCCCAGCCTTACCCGTACCTTATTTTTTAAAAAATTTACCGTATCTGCGTACCATATCGTACCGTATCCATATTCATACCTGCACCCACATGGCTCATGTACCTCCACGCTTGAAGATCCAACAATCTAGCCGGCAGCCAGTAGAATGTCCAATGTCCACAGTAGTGTCTTTGATGTGTGAGACAGAGAGAGCCGGGGGGGGGGGGGGGGGGGGGGGGGGGGGGGGTTGGTCATGTAGGTAGATATAGGTAGATTGACAATGGATGACGGAACTATGTTTGACCAACTACCAATGGTGAAATTTATAAATTTTGCTTTGTTTATCTCAGTTGGTACAATACTGAACATTTATTATACAGTTTCAAATATATACTAGTGAATTAGAAACCATATGATGTAGACTGGATTGCCAGTTATGATATTAATTCACACATAGTTATTCATAGTTTTTTCTTAGCAGATCTATGCAACCTAACAATACACTAGTGAATGAGACAAAGCGTAAAATATAGAAAAATACAATTATTTTATATTGTTTTGATAATTCGACAGAAACTCAACATTTTTTAGGCTAATTAGGCTACACATTTACTCTTCTTTTGTTTATTGTTATTATTATTATTTGTAGAATTTTAAGGCAACACTTGTTTGAACGAACTTGACTTTGGAATTTGATTAATTATCTGATAAAATATATAAAGAAAATTAAAATTCGAACTAATAGTCCATATCCAGACATGATGAGGGCCTGTTAAATCCTAAGTTGGAAAAATAAAAAAATAGAGAATTATTAAGAGATTTGGATTGACTAGTTAAATTGTAAAATTGACAAAATTTTATTAATCTATCTACATATCTTGAGTCAATTCAAATATGAGATATGATACATAATTTTAAAAAATTAATAATTTTTGAACAAATTTAGTCTACTTAAACAAACATGACATAAGACTTTCGGGCCTGATTTTTATAGCATCGTTGGTGAACTTTTCTTTGGAGTGGTTGGAGATGACTGAGATGGCCCATCCCTTTGAGATAACTTGAGCCGGTGGTATTGGCCAAAGGTTTTGACCCAAGTTGTAAGCCCTCAGCTTGACGAACAGAAAATGGGTCCAAACTTATGGAGGCCCATGAGGGGCTGGATGGTCCATCTCCCCTGTCCTAACACTAACAGAGCTTTTTTTTTTTTTTTTTTTTTTTTTTTGTACTAGTAGAGTAGTACGCGTGTTGCACATTGTAAATTTTCTTCTTTTTTGTTTTGTTTGTTTTGTTTGTTTTTTTTTTTTATTAGTTTTTATAATAATTTTTAGCTTTTTGTGTTTTATTTTTTTATAATAGTTGCATTGGCCAAACCATATGAGTAAGTATTAAATGTATGATACCATATGAGTAAGTATTAAATGTATGATAAAATAATAAAAATTAGCATAAACATTTCACCTGTTATTCTATAATTTTATATTAATGTTTAAGTATTAAAATTTTGAAAGTAGATCGAAACAAATAACATAAAATAATTATAGTCCATGTCACATTATTAGACTTGTTACTATTAAATATATAATTCACCAAATTGTTTCACTTTTGTTATGTGTATATATATAGAAACCACTTTATAATTAAAAGGTGAATAAATAAAGCACCTAACTTACATAGTAATATTATGAGCACTCGGTCCATAAATCTAAAATTGAATTTTTTTTTTTTGGGTCAAAAGTCCATACATTAAAATAGTTTGTCGATAAGGACAAGCTTAGGTAAAATGACCACACTATCCATGTATATATATATGTGTGTGCTATATACGGTAGAACACCCAAACCATTTGTTCTCTCTCTCTCTATCTGTCTTTATTCTCTCAAACCCTTTCTTCTCTCTCCTTCTCTCTTCTTCACTGACACAACCACCACCGTTTGAATCTCCTCTGTCATCGTCCACCGTTGTCGCTATTGCCCACATCACCCACCGCGTTACCTCCGGTTCCGCTTCTCTCTCTCTCTCTCTCTCTCTCTCTCTCTCTCTCTCTTCATCACCGACACAACTGCCACCATCCCAATCTCCTTCGTCACTGTCCGCTGTCGCCACCGTTAACCACACCACCCACTACGTCACCTCCAGTTCCGCCTATCTCCACCCTCCGCTGCTAAAGCATCATCACCAAAGCTCTCTTCACATTCTACCAGAAGTATGTCAATGAACAATCCAAGAATGAGATCAATGATATTCTTGTTAGGTATGATCGTACTCTCTTTGTTGCGGTGCTCGTGCTAGGTTCCAGAAATCCTACTGTTAAGAGTGATTTCATCAGTATGCTTCTTCTATTATTAATCTGTTTTGGCTTATGTTTGGAGTTGTGTTTTTGAGAAATTTTTGTGAAAACTTTGATGTTAGCATTTTTGAATTTGAATAGGAAACTCAAGGATTTGGATTTGTGTAAATCAACAAATCTGTGTAGATCTATTCCCTTACATTCGTCTACAGTAAGAAATAATAATCAACGAAAATAAACGAATTTAGGCATACCTTTAAGCTGAATCCATAGATCATATGGGTGAATCACGTGTCTCCATTGATGTCTTCAAATAATTCCCAACTGTGGATTAGAACTACAAGAGAACTACCCACACTCTTCACAGTACAAAGGCTATTTTGTGTTTCTATGGAGAGAGAAAGTAGAGAGAGTCTAGGAAAGAGAGAAAATAGATTACCCATATGGTTAAAATCTTACTCTCCCAAATATAACACGTATATTATATGGGAGAGTCCACAACTTTATCTCCTTAAGCGATGAGATAGTGGGTTATATGCACTTATCCCAGGACATGTTGATTCAAAATGAATCTCTCCTAATAAGGGTCTTCCAATGGGTCATGGGTCATACCACCATGGGCGACCCAATCGTGTATGGGTTCTAAACTCGATCTAATTTTCAACATCTCCCACTCAAACTTGTGTTGGCATGACACCGCGCTTCCTTTATCTCAATCTATCCATCAAACACGATCATACTAGCCAATGGACTGTCTGACCGCTGAGAACACCTGCATGTTAGGAGCTCTACATTAGAAACTCAAAACATGTTAGCATAGACATCAACCCGAAAATAAAAATAGTGTCTCATATATCCCAGACCTATCTAATTACACCGGTCCAAAAAACATCTTTAATCCCTCAAAAGAACATGTTCAACCCTCTCAATTCTTGCAATATATTCACACTCAATCTGCCTTTCATACAGAGCGATGTGAGTTGCCAGCAGTGAATATGCAACAGTGATGATCTTCCCTTTGCCTTCATGGCATTTAGTTTAGGATTGACCATTTTTCTAGTGATGTCCCCTAAGGCTGAATCATATATGACCACAGGCAACATGCCAAAGTAAAATAACATCAACCCCTTGCCTTATGACATAGTCAAAGGTCACAAAAGGGTACGTAAGTGAGAGTCATATCAATAATGACACGTAAGACTCACACGGTGAGGAAATAGGGATCCATTCTCTCACCTCATTACTCAGTCGCCAAGCACATATAGTATGAATAAATCCAACGGTGGAGTAACTCTTCCAAAGGGTGAAGTCACACTTAATACACAGTACAGATCTTAGTTTAGTCTCTTTCTAGAACCTAACTTGAATTCTCTATTTGCTCGCCTTCCAGGTGCAAAATGAGATCTCGTATCTGGCTAATCATAATAGGCATAACATGGAAAATGAGTACTAACATCCATATTTGGTCTTTAACACGACCTCATCTTGGTTGCAACCAAGGTGACATACATAGTGGATAATTTAAGCCTCTCTTGGCTCCAAATAAAATAAACCACTAGTCTCATCTTTGCTCACTTCCAAGCGTTAAGGGCGATTACTCGTGTGAGTGAGCCAATCTTGCTTGCTGACATCATCATCTGCTAATCATTATAACACAAACCATAATAGCATCAATATCTCATAATCTCACAAAAATAAGTGATCGATCGAAAAAACACAACCACAATTTGCGCAATTCTAGATTCCAGACATAAGCCCTATCAGCACCTCTTGCGATAAGCATATACAACAAAATCCTCCATGTGTGCCTCATATGAAGTGGTTCAAGATCATTACCTCTTGCGCAATTACCTATCTAAATATATTTTTGTGACCAATTTGCGATCATTCAAGATGCACCCAACTAACGCATTTAATCTTATAGGGGCAAATTTATACATTACTAGTAGAGCATTCTATGCACTGTCTAATGAGCAAGGTCAATGTGTAAACTACTTAGTTGACCATTTACAAAAGATAACAGTCATCATGCCGAATACGCCCACATAGCGTACTTCAGGCTCCCTCAACAAAAGATTAAGGAATATAGGTCATCTATTTCTCCCAAAGACAGTCTGAGGATTCACTCAATAACTAAGGCTCTAGGTTTTACCAATAAGTAAGGCAATGGGTTTGCAATTTCGCATCTATTATCATTCTAGGATATTCCTTATGTAAGTCATCAAGAAAAAAAAAACTAAGAATTCTCCTTGAACAACCCCTAAGGATCGTACATTTGAGCATATAAATTACGTCACCGATGTCAATCATGTCTAAAATAGAGGACTACCAACCCTAGGTGGTGACAACCTTATAAACTCCTGGTTCATAATGACTAAGTAAGGAAAATTTTCTTTTGGACCATTGATCATGCCTTAGTGGTCTTCATTGATCATCGTTGGCCTATCATGGCTTGATGAAATCTAAGAGCCACTATTTGGATAACTATGTTAGGTCTAAAAGATTTATTGGAATTAGCAATAAAATAGGTGAAGAAAGAAGATATCCAGAAGACGGCATTCTGTACGCAGTATGACCATTATGAATTGTAAGTGATGCCTTTTGGACTAACCAACATACTGGCCTTGTTTATGGATTTGATGAATCAAATCTTTCGTGAGTTCTTGGACCGTTTCGTGGTCATCTTTGTTGACGACATCTTGATCTACTCACCCTATGAGGAGGAACACATGAAACACTTATGGGTTGTGCTTCAGTTACTTAGAGCCCACTAATTATATGCTAAGTTCAAAAAGTGTTAGTTTTGGCTAAAGGAAGTGAAGTTCTTAGGCCACATGGTATCCAGAAAATGGGTGACTGTAGATTCTTCTAAGATTGAAGCAGTGTAAGATTGGGAACAATCTAAGAATGCCTTTGAGATCCAGAGTTCTTTAGGGTTAGCTGGGTATTACCACCGTTTTGTGAAAGATTTTTTTAGATTGGCCTCACCTTTGACTAAACTGGCAAGGAAGGGATCAAATTTGTACAGAGTGAGACTTGTGAGAAGTCTTTTCAAGAGCTTAAGGTTAGACTTACCACTGCCCCAGTATTGATTATTCCAGGGAGGGGTTTGGGCTACTCAGTGTATTGTGATGCGTCTCAGGAAGGTTTGGATTGTGTCTTGATGTAAGAGGGCAAGGTAGTAGCTTATAGCTCACGGTAGTTGCAAATACACAAGAGAAACTACCCTACTCACGATCTAGAGTTAGTAGCAATGATCTTTGCCTTGAAGATTTTGAGGCACTACTTGTATGGGGAGAGAGATTTGAGGTATTTTTCTATCATAAAAGCTTGAAATAACTAAAGGATTTGAATCTGAGGCAAAGGAGGTGGATGGAGTTTATGGAAGATTATGATTTTGAGTTACATTATCATCCAAGGAAGGCCAATGTGGTGGCAGACGTCTTGAGTAGAAAATCCGTTAGTAGTGTAACTAGTATTGCCATCCGAGAATAGGAAATATTGAGTGTTATTGAAGAGTTTGACTTGCATCTTGGTGAGTCCGTTGAGTCGGGTACTTTGTTTACTATAGTTGCACAACCTACACTTGTGAACCGAGTCAAAAAAACACAGTGAGATGATCACGAAGTAGAGACTATCTGAGAGAAAATATCTAGTGGGAAGATAAAGAAGGGCTTGAACGTGTACTCTGACTCAAAGACTCAAGTAAAGCTATGCTGATCGTATGAGAAGACCGTTATCATTTGAGGTAGGAGATCGTGTCTTTTTTAAAATATCACCAAGCCGGGGTCTTATGAGGTTTGGGAAGAGTAGGAAGTTGTCTCCTAGATTTATTGGGCCTTTTGAGATCATAGAGCACATGGGGGAGATTGCTTATCATTTGGCCTTGATGCCCTAACTTTCTGAGCTTCATGCCATGTTCCATATCTATATGCTTTGAAAGTATGAGCCCGATCCTTCACATGTGCTAGATTGGATTGAGTTGAGGTAGATAAAGACGCCTCATATGAGGAGAAACCAGTTAGAGTTTTAGATACTCGGAACCAAATCTTGTGAGGCAAGACTATTCCATTGGTCAAGGTGTTGTGGAGACACCATGGAGTTGAGGAAACAACTTGGGAGCTTGAGGCGGAAGTCCGTGAGAAGTATCTGGAACTATTTGTTAATGTTTGAAAATTGTAATGAAAATCTTGTTATGTTGTACATGTAAATATTTTATCATTATTATGAGAATGAATGATCAATGGATGGGTCATGGTTATGCGTTGAATTGGTTATCGTTGTAATATTTTATTTAAATATTATTGTTGAGTTGATTATAAATTTCGAGGATGAGATTCCTTAAGGGGGAGAGGTTATAACAATTCTGGTTTAGACCCGACCCATTTATTGTTTCAGATCCGGGATTCTTTCTTTCGAACGGTTGTTTATGTCTTTATTCATCTTATTTCTTGTTAAGCTTGGTTGTTGGAGTATCATCGTTGCGTTTGGAACAGATTGGGAGTCATTTTCAAAAGAGTTTCTGCCCAGATTTTGGCTTGTTCGCTCGAGCGAATTTCTTGCGCTCGAGCGGTCTTTCAGGTCTTCTAGTATTTTTGCAGGTCTATAAGATACTAAAACTGTGGTGTTTTTCGCTCGAGCGGTGTTTCCTGCGCTCGAGCAACCTTAGCTCGAGTGGTCTTTCTTGAGCTCAAGTAGTTGGCCTATGTCTACAAAACTTTTGGGAGGGTATCATTGTGCGCTCAAGCAGTCACTTTGTCTGCTCAAACGGTCTCACTTATTGTGTCTAGTTGCTCGAGCGGTCTGTACGTATATCAATCCGTAAATGTCACTTTTTGGATCACTCTTTCATCTCTCTCTCTCTCTAAACATTTTAAAACTCTAAGTCTAGACTCTCTCTCTCTCTCTCTCTTTCTAGAATTCATCTACAAGCCTCATAAACACCATCATTCGTTGATTTCTCTATCATTACCCTTTAGAGAAAAAAAGATAGCATTCGTCGAGGGCTTCATTATAATCAGAGCAAAGTTGATTTCTGGCTCCGTAAAAGTTTCTTCACTCTCTCTCTCTCTCTTGCCTTCTAGCTTTGAGGTAGGGATTTCTCAACCTTTAGTATGGTTTTTAACTTAGCTATCTGCCTTTTTAAAAATAGTCTAGTGATTTGGAAGTCTTGGATAAAATCTAGGGTTTGGTTTTGAAATCAAAAAGAGGGGTTTTCAAATGAGTTCTTGGAAATGTTTGTGGGGTTTGGAAATGTGATTGAGTTATGATAAAATGATGGCTTTTTATATGTTTTGTAAAAAAAAAAAAAAAAGGAAATGGAAATTATGTTCGATTTTATGAGAATGGAACAATGATTATGTTGATGATGCTAGTGGAATTGGATATGTATTATCACTCATATTATGGAATTTATGAAATTGTATTTTATCGGAATGTTATCTATTTTGAATAGAGATATCTGTTTTGGACTGTCGGTGGAGGATAGCTATGATTGTTGTAGAAATTGCATGAGGATTAGGTGAATCGAAACAAATTTCTCATCCATATTGCATTGATGCATTGTTGTATACCTAAATATTAAAAATGTATTATTTTGAGAAAAATTAGTGAATATCTTGGTGAATCTGAGTAAGGATGTGGTTGTAGTAATTAAGTTGGCATGTGTGTTCGTGGTGAAAGTCTAAACCCGCACAGTTAGGTGCTGATCCTTCCAGTTAGTACCAGTAAAATGACTTTGGTAGTGCTTGTATAGCCTATTGGCAAACACGTATCTAGAGATTCCCAGTGCTTGTAATCACCGCCCTGTTTTCTATTATAAAGGAAGTGTTTTCATGAATTCAAATATAACTTGGCATTGCATGGTTTTGGAAAGAGATATAAAATGCTTTTGCATGTGCATTGCGTATGCATTCACTTTATATCTTTATTAACATACATTTATTGTGTTAGAGTATTTTCTACTGGCCTTTGGCTCATCCTATGTGGGAAACAACTCTCAAGTGCTAATGATATGTCTCCACCAAGGCCATAGCTTGGGAAGACTTGGAGCTGAGGGCTTCTTTTTGTAATTATTGTAAAGATTAAGTTAAAGATTTAAATAATTGAGTAATAGAAAAGGGGAAATTGACACTTGTACATAGACCAAGGTGAAACTTAACCAAAAGTACAGGGGTTGATTGTCATAATTTTATATGCAGGGATTAAAGTGAGATTTGATCAAAAGTATAGGGGTTGACTGTCATGATTTCATATGTAGGGGTCAAATTTAGATTTTGTGCAAAATATAGGGGTGCGAAGTGTAATTCACCCGGTGGAAAATATAGATGATTTTTTGTTCTTACTCTCATGTTGTAGTCACATTCTTATCACATGACTAGATTATGTTAAAAATTTAAACAATTGAGTAACAAAAATGGGACATTAACACTTGTGTAGGGATCAAATTGAGATTTCACCAAAAGTGCAGGGAGTTGACTATTACAATTTCATGTGTAGGGACCAAAGTGGGATTTGACCAAAAGTGTAGAGGGTTGATTGTCATGATTTCATGTATAAGGGGCCAAAATGAGATTTGGTGCAAAGTGCAGGGGTGCAAAGTGTAATTGACCCAAAAAATAATCATCTTATAATATTTGAAAGTCTTTGCTATTTGAAGGTGTTTAAATTCTAAAAGGTGTTTGGTTGTTCGATAGATGTAGGTTGTTGTGTGATGTTTAATAGGTTTTGGAGGGTATTTTCGAGATACTCTAAAAGTAGAAAACATGACAATACTCGTTTGAAAAGAAAAAAAAAAAAAAAACCAATCTAAAGGCTGTTAGTTTGCCTACAAGATCACTTTGAATCATTACCACTCATTCAAACTAGATCAATTGTAAAAATATTTATTTTCTTTATATATTTTCATAATTTTTCTTGATTTGAATCTACAAAATTTCTCACTTAGCGTTCATGAGAAAGAAATGGAGAAAATAACTATTGAACAAGCTAGCTATAGTAGCGGAATTATTAAAAGAATAATCATATTATAATATTTAAAAGTGTGATGTTTGAATGTTCACTGTTCATAAGAAAGTAGTGGAGGAGACAAATTTTGAACAGGTCACAATAGTAAAATTATTTAAAAAAAAAAAAAGCATATTATGATATTTGAAAGTGTTTGAATTACAGAAGGTGTTTGTTTGTTAGATAGATATAAGTTATTGTGTAATGTTTAATAAGTTTGGGAGGATATTTTCAGGATACGTAAAAAGTAGAAAATATGACAATTCTTCATACTTTTATAATAGTAGCAGATCATTGAGAATTTTACTTAAAATTAACACAGTAATATTATGTATTTAGAATTTTTATTTAAAATTTTACCTAAAAACATTAATGTCTATTTCAAATTTATTTTATACATAGCCGTACAATACAACAATTAGGATTTTGTAGGCAGATAGAATTTTTCCAAATTGAAATATATGGACAGGATTAATATATGTATGGAACGCATAACATAATAACTTTAAATTTACACTCTATACTTAGCATAGTAAAATTTTGATTAAGTTTTCATAATAAGAAGCTCATGCACTAACTTACCATTTTCTTTTTATTTAGAGATAATTACAAAAAAAAAAAAAAAATTATAGAGTTCGACCTTGATAACAAAATAAACCTTAAATTTTTTATTTTATTAATTCAAATCCTAGACTTTTGATTTGTTTCCAATTTAAACAATTTACCTATTATTGTTAAGTAAAATCGACTAAAAATAATAATTTTAGCTATTAACTCAATGTAAGTGTACATAAATATTTAAAATATCATTTTTATTGAGTTTAAAAGATTTACTAGACAATGCATAATAAAAAATTAAAACAAAAATATCCCCTAAAATCAATAATTCAACAATAGATCAAAATTTTAAGCTAGAAAGTACCTTTTATTTTATTTTTTTATTAATGATTATATACTATATTCAGTTTCCATATTTTATTATTTGTTTTATCCTTATTTTTCATTTTAAAATTATTTATTAGGACTATTAATTTAGTACTTATATTAATGACTTTATTTTTTGATGTTTTTGTTTTCTTTGTAAACTATTGCTTTGTGCTGATTTAACTAGCAATCTCAATTAAAAATAAAAATAAAAAAATATCTAGCAATCAAGCAAGTTATGCGTGGGATATGTAGCATTTTGTACTTCTTGGTATATGTAGACGCGCTCCCGAGAACTCCCCGACATCCGCGTGCGCGCCTGCTAGGGTGGCGCGAATCTCGTCTTGTTCTCTGAGCTACTACAGTTCGGACTCAAATGTCACGGTTTTGAATCTAATTTTACAATGTGCAATGTAAGACCGATAAATCACCAAAGAGTCCAAATCCAGCAAATCGTTTTGGAAAATTGATTTTTATAAAGAAGTGCCAACTGCTTTGCCAGATACAGAGCCACCACCTAAATATTTTATTTTGGGGGAATTTAGGAAACCCCGACTCGTGTCTAAGGCCACGTGTCCGTCATCACCAAAGTTGCCTCGGCTCGGGAACTTAGGTACGAGAGGGGAAGGTCATGCAATGAGCACCCCCGCTCGCCCGATCAAAGATCGGCCTGTACTAAGCATGATATTTTGTTTTCGAAAACACATGTCCTCTTATTTCGGTTAATTAGCTAATCTTACTACGTGACGCACACAGCATACAAGTATAGACTAGATCACCTAATTTGGAACAAAACATTGCATGTTCATTTTGTTGAAAACGGTTTGAAGTTTGCTACTCGCAAGTAGGCTAAAATGAGGATTTTGATGAATTGTTCCAATTCAAGCAATCCAACCTTCACCCACAGGCATTCAGGCAGTTATATCAAATAAGTCGTTAGCCTCATGGCAAGCATGCTTTCATGGCAACATTAACACACATGCAGTATGCTAAAGCGTAAACACTCACAGTGTACTCCGAGCCAAAACAAAGAACTAGTTAGAAATCATGCATGATCCTAGTTCATGTTAAGATGGCTAATGCAACACATGCGAAAATGTAACTAAAATAGGCTCGGCTATTCTAGAATGGTATATGAAATGCAACTTGGTACATGTATTCAAATTGGAATTTAAATACAATGCAATTAGTATGATGCGCCGAGCCCGGTGCATGCAATACAGATGAATGGATGCACGCATGCAAGCATAAGGTATGCTAAATGAAATATGCCCTAAAACTAACCATCGTAAGCGGTTAAGTAAGAGGGAGAAAGAAATGGGGGTTGGAAGACATGCATCACACACACGCACGCTTATTACAACATTACGCCCTCTCGACGGAGGAACCGAATAAGAAGCTAACTAGCTAATCTAAGCTAATTAAAACTAATTATTACAAAACAAACTAATTAACTAATCCTAGTTAACTAATTATTACAAAACAAATTGAAATACCTAAACGCATTAACTATTAAAATACAAAAATGAATGCTTAATCTAGCTAAGTAAAGAAGCTAAATAAAGCAGTAAATAGAGGTGCCCTCAGAGGGAAGAAAACATGCATGTCCGGTCACGTCGCTCGGAAATCCGTAGCGATGCCCCAATTTGCCTCTATTTGCAACTGTTTCCAGAACACTGCACAAAGCTCCAAAAGGCTGAAACTCCATCATGGGAACCTGTGGGAGGGCTGCCGACCAGTTGTTGAGGAAGGAGACCACCTGCCGACCATTTTCTGTGTTGAAAAACCAGAAAAGTGGTCGGCCAGCTAGTAATACTGGTCGGCCGACCAGTTGTTGCTGCTGAATTCCAATTTACTGCAACAGAGAGCAAGAAAGGGCATGGCAATGTATTTGCAAGATATGTGTGCACAACCACCCTCCCTATCATGTCATGAACTCAAGGGAGTGTGGTTCTCGACCCTCGGGCCACCAATCACGCATTTCAATGCATGATGGCCGAGAGGCGAAGTTGCACAATTCAATGTAAAATGAATGCACAAGTAAATACATAAGGCTTAGAACTCTATCATGTAGGATCAAGAGCATCGGCGACCGGAATTTGAGGCACGTTTCATCACTTTAAGTATGAAACGTCCCTCATTTCCCGTGTTTGGACTAACACCTATTCCAAACACAATGCAACACAAACATGGCATGCACAATGCGACACAAGCATGCAACTCAATGCAATACAACTTAAGCATGCAAACATGCAACAGACAAGTGTGCAAACATGCAATTAGCATACTAGCATACACAATGCTATGAACTACATGGCATACACAATGCTCATGACAACTAGCATACGCAATGCAAATGGTGACTAGTATACACAATGCAATGAACATGGCATACACAATGCTAAATTAATCATGCAAACAACATGGCATACTTAATGCTATGAACTACATGACATACACAATGCACAATGGACTTAAACCAAAATGGATAGGCCTCAGCCATGCCCAAATTAGTAGCCATAATGATGAAAATAAAGACACAAAACACAAAGCATGCATGCACAATGCATTGGCCAACCAAGTAGGCCTAAGAGCACAACCCTCAAGAAGGCTCAATGAGTGATAAATGTGGAAGTGTGACAACACTAAATGCACTGAAAGTAAGTAAGAAATGATGCCAAATTATTCAAACAACACAAGCATAGCATGCAAAGGTCCTTAAAGCATGAAGGCTAATAAAGAGAACTGCAAATGAGGCATGCAATACATGGCAAATATGCACGAACCAACCACAAACAGAGCTCAAGTAGGTCTAAACATGGACCAAAACATGCTAAGTTGGAGGCTCAAAGACCTAGGCATGCAAGCATGCACACTAGGCCACAATGAGGCAACAATGTACAACACTTAAAGGCATTCAAAGCATGAAAGAAGTGGGAACATGGCAATGCTATAAGCTCTGAAATAAAGTATTAAATGATTCCAAATAAGCTAAATAGCTCAAAGATAGCATGCATGAGTCAACAAAACACAAAGCTAGCAAGGCCAATTGCACTACAGCTATACAATTCATGAGGCATATGGCAAAGGCAACCCAAAATAGTCCTAGAACATGTCAAAATGATACTAAAACATGCATGGAAGGAAGCCAAAACAAGCTAGCATGAAGGGCATAAGGCATGATGCATACAAGGCAAATAAGGTGGATTACACTGCACCTATTAAGACTAAGCATGGGATGACTTAACCAACAAAAATCAGAGTTATATCATGGAAAAATAACCCCAAATAAGCACTGAAATGATGGCTCGCAAGCTAAGGCATGAAGGCATACACAATGGTTCATGTTAAGGCATAAAAGGGGAAACCCTCCAACGCATTGAATGAGTGATAAATGCAAGTACATGAACATGAAACATGGACTGAAATCACATAATAAATGATGCCAAATCATTCAAATAGTCCAGGTAAAGCATGCTAGTGGACTTGATGCACAAAGCTAACAAGCTAGAATGCACTATAGCTATACAAAGCAAGGCATGCATGGCCAAAATAACCAAAATCAGAGCTAAAGCATGTTAAAACATGGACAAAAGCTTCATGAAGTTAAACCAAAAGCATGCTAGAATGACATGTTAAAACATGATGCATGTTAGGCTATTTCATGGAAATGCACTACAAGTGCAAGGAGCATGCAAGAGGTGACCAAACCAAACCCTAACAGAGGTATGACATGATAAAAAATCACCAAAAATATGCTGAAATGGACCCAACACAAGCTAGAAAGACATGCTATTTCATGAAACATACAAGACTAGTTTATGAAATTTACACTACAAGTGTATAAGGCATGCAAGAGCCAACGAAACCAACCCAAAAAAGATCTAAGGCATGTCAAAATAACACCAAAACCCTACTGAGATGGCCCCAAAACCAGCTAGAAAGACATGCTCAAACATGAGGCACACAAAGCTAGTTTGTAAGATTTACACTACAAGTGTATAAGCCATGCATGGAGTGACCAAACCAAGCAAAAACAGTGGTAAGCCTCACCAAAATAACCACAAATACATGCTAAGATACAAGCTAACACAAGCTTAACAAACATGCTCACATATGAGGCTAATGAAGCAAGCATTGAAAACACAAGGAGAGGGGATGACCCTCTCCTTTTTGGGACCTTAAAACACCATCCCCACCACTAAAATCCCTCTGGATTTTAGTGGTGAGAAGGCCAAAACAAGGTGATCACAAAGCTTAAAAAGAAGGCACAAGAACAAGGCCAAACAAGGCCTAAGAGGGGGTAAAAAACCCCAAACACAAAACTGACCTTAAACAAATATCTTAAGCATACAAAATCAGAACTTTTTGTAGTTTAGAGTTAAGCTTAAAACAATATGCAAAAGGGTCCAAAAGCTTAAGCAAGAATGGGGGTTTAAGAGGTTAAAGGCTCACCCTTGAAGACCACATTCAAAGTTGCAACTCCAGTAACTTTTTCAAGCTCAAACCACACTAAGAACCTTAAAACCAGCTCCTAATCACCTCAGCAACAAAAGGATGGTGTTTGAGTGTGTGTTTGTGTGTTAAAGTGAGGTAAAACTACACTTTTAAGGCATAAAATGAAGAACAAGAGCAATATAAAGACAAAGCTATATGTATAACTCAAACCCCAAAATTTCTAAACCTAGAGAAGGGAGGAGGTGGTTCTCTCTTATAGAGAACAAAAGTGTAAGCTTCTTGAGGAAGCTAAGGCTCAAAGCCATCCCTCCATACACGTGTATGGAGGATGGTTCTGGTGCCTTCTAGCTGTACCAGCTGGAAGAAAATATCTCCAAAAAGGTGATAAAAGTGGCCGACCAGTTGAAGTGGTCGGCCAGCTACTTTTTCTGGTCGGCAGGAAGAGCAAGTGGTCGGCAAGTGGCTCCCAAGGCCAAAAGTGGTTGGCTAGGTGTCCAACTTGAAGCCCCAGAAGTTAGCTTTCCAATGGCGCCAGCCTTGCATCAAAATTTCAACTGCGCAAAAAGTTATGCCTATTTTAGTGAAGCCGCGCAGTTTCGATCCAACCGGATTGATGCCCTACTTCAACCAACCATATCTCCCCCATCCGGACTTGGCTTTAGCAGATTCTTGAGTGCAAAATGAAGCCCCAGAAGTAATATTTCCAATGGTGGTGGCCTCATAGCTGAAATCCAAGTATTCAGAAGGATAGGCCTGATTTAGCGAGGACTGCTTGATTAAAAAAAACCAGCTGGCCGACCAGAAAACTGGCTGGCAGGGAGGAAAAGTGGTCTCCAAGGGGGAAGAACTGGTCTCCCACCCTTATTCCACCCTCCAAGAAAGGAAAACAAGGCATGGCTCAAAAACCAAGCCAAACGGAGAACGTTAAGCGGTCCCGAGACAAGGCGCGCGGCCGAAGGCTCCGAAAATCGGAAACTAGTCTCCAAAAGGGAAAAGTGGTCTACAACCACAAAAAGTGGTCTACGACCACAAAAAGGTGGTCCACAGACCTCCTTCTCCTTCCAGGGAAGGTAAAACAAAGTTTGGTTCAAAACCAAACTGAAAGGGAAGCAAGACAAGGCGCGCGACCGAAGGCTCCGGAAACCGGAAGCTGGCCTACCAGAGGGAAAAGTGGTCTACGACTACAAAAACTAGTCTACGGACCTCTCTCTCCTCTCCAGGCAAGGTCAACAAAGCTTGGTCCATAAACCGAGCCAAAACACAAAGAGTTCAGAGGCCCGGAGGCAAGGCACTCAGCCGAAAACTCCGAAAACTCGAAACGAGCACAACATGCACTATCACCGAGCGCTCAATCGATGACGTCTGAGTCTTAAGGTCGGTCAAAAATGGGGTGTCTACAGTATAATATAATTTTATTTGAGCCTTATTTGAGGTGTTACTATAATGACTTTGATGTCCTGGTTACTTGTGAGACTTATATGGCAATGCAATTCAGATTTCTATTCTATTTTAGGACTATAACTATCTTTAGAACTTTGGTAAAAAAGATCCCTTTTAGCAAGCAACCGTGTGATAACCTAACCCGTACTACGCTTAATTATATATGTGATTATATATTTGGTATGAATTTGCAAGTTTAAGTATAGGAAATATATGAATTTGGAAAAATATCTATTGAAAGTAGGAATATTTGTTGCAATTGGAACTTTGAACTAATGTAATTAAAAATAAAAATAAAAAATAAAAATAATTTAGTACTTATATCAATGACTTTATTTTTTGATGTTTTCTTTTCTTTGTAAACTATTGCTTTGTGCTAATTTAACTAGCAATCTCAATTGAAAATAAAAATAAAAAATAGCTATCAGTCAAGCAAGTTATGTGTGGGATATGTAGCATTTTGTACTTCTTGGTATAATGTAATTTTATTTGAGCCTTATTTGAGTCGTTACTATAATGACTATGATGTCCTAGTTACTTGTGAGACTTATATGGCAATGCAATTCAGATTTCTATTCTATTTTAGGACTATTACTGTCTTTAGAACTTTGGCAAGAAAGATCTGTTTTAGCAGGCAACCGAGTGTACCAAACTTGCACTAATGGAAGTAAGGGCTTTCCCTTGGAAGTCTAAGTCGAAGCACACACCTTACTTTGGCAAGAAAGATCCCTTCTGACGGGCAACCGAGTCTACTACTTCTCTTTCTTCTTTGAGGGGTGACAAAGAAAATGAAAACTATCTCAAACAATATAATATAATGGAGATACACAATTACACAATTATAGGGGAAATAAACTTCTTAATAACATAAGAAATATAAAACTTCTTGGACAAAGTAATAAAATAAAAACTGTAAATATCATAGATAACAAGGGTAAATATCATGAATAGGCTTCTTCTATAGGATATCGACCTTTGCCCCACCAATTGCTCAAGTTGTGGCTTCGGTCCATCTTGCGTACATTTCTAGAGCCGTTTCGAGCTTTATCACTATGTCCTCGTCGGGAGGTTCTTCCTTCAACTCGGGGACAATTATGGGAGAAACTGACCCTTACACCTTCATAAGTAGTACACCATCTTGCCTCTTTTTTGGACCTTCATCACCTTCCAAGGTACAGGACAGCTTTTAGGCAAGGAGGAAAGTTAGGACAACGGCCATTTATTTGACTCAGCCTTTAGTTTGGCATCCGAGTAATAAGGTTCAAACGTATCAAAGGGTCTTTCTGAAACCTCTATAGTCATTGTCTCATTTCCCCATTTGGCTTTGTCACATTGATGATAACTTGAAGGCACCGCACCATACTTGTGCATCCAAGTCCCCCCCAAGATAGTGTGGTAATTTGTCTCGGAGTCAATGATATAAAATCCGGTTGCTGAGACTCGCCCCTACAGCCAAATCAACTGCCACATACCCCAGAGTAACTCTCTTTTCTCCTCCGAAACCCGTGATGACTACTGGTTGTTTCACGATGTGGTCTTCGAAAATCCTGGCCTTCTCTAGAGTTGGCCGAGTCATGATACTAATGGAAGCTCTGTTATCTAGGAAAGCCCTCTTGAACCCAACCTCATTGATGTAAGCGGTCACATAGTGTGGTCGGTTGTTTGAAAAAGGTATTTTTTATTTGCCTCAAAAAAGATTATAGCACTAGCATGTCCCCTTGCTTTCCTCGAAATAGATCCTTCAATTGTCATACCCCCCTCATGGTGTGCCTCAACAATGTTGATAATGGACTTGGTAATTTCAGTTCTTGCTTCCTCAGAAAGCCTAAGTTGATCGAAGAACTATTTGAACTTGATGTTATCCTTGAGAGTCTTTGCATAGTGATTCGGATATTTCTCTACCCTCAACAGTTCATAGTTAACCAGCTCCTCAATCTTATTGAAGTAGGATGGCATACGAACATGATGCTTTCTTTTTGGATTGAAGGGTGCTTTGTAACCAACTTCTCCTTCTCGATCAAAGGATTCACCAGAAAAAGCTTCCTCGCCTTCTAGCTTGAGGGTGTCTTCGAGGAAGTGCTCATCATCTTCTGAGTTTTCAATTGTTTCAATCATTGGCCCATCATATGCCATCATAGCTACATTTTCTAAGATATCATGGGGCCCTTGTTCTTTGAACCTTAGCTCATTTGCTTCAACTTTCTTTCTAATGATCTTAATTTCTAACACTTTTCTGTAGGATGCCTTAGTGATTAGTGGAAACAAAATAATTAGGACCCTTGATCCTTCTTTGGCAAAAGCTCTTCGATGTAAGGAAACTTTATTCCTTGACTGCTACTCATTCTTTGATTAAGGCCTTCACATCCTCAATACCACATGGAAACAGAGTGTCATTTTCGTAGCTCTTCCTCTTCTGACCTCTAAATCCCTCCCCCTACGAATTTCGGGTAGAGGACGTGGAAGCTGCATTGACAGAAGGTCCTCGAGTTCACTTGAAGCTAGTTTTATAACTAGTCTCAAACTTGATCTCTTGAGATTGAGGTATGTTAATGTTCCGAGCTGCTTCAATTAGTGCCGAGAAGGTGGGTAGCTTGTGATTTACAAGAAACATCTTGTACCTATCCAATGCCCCTTCAACATTGATTTGAACCAAGTAACTTTCCTCTATGGTTTCGTGATAGTCCACTGCCTTGTTTTGGAACCTCTTCATATATTCAAAAATATCTTCACCTCTCGTTGTTTTTCATTATAAAGAGTGATAGTGATGACCTTCTCAATTACTTGAAAGAATTTAGCATGTAATTTGTTGACCATCTCCTCCCAAATTTGTATAGAATTTGGGGCCAAGTTAACATACCAACTACCCGCTCGATCGATGAAAATTTTAGAGAATTCTCTCAGCCGGAGGACGTGATTTAAACCATGAATCCCAAAGTCCAGATGAATCGAACAACATGTTCCCGATCATTTTCCTTGTTTTTTGTCAAATTTGGTGAACTTTAGAACGGTGTATATAGCGATTCGGGTTTAGACCCAACCCATTTGATGTTCTAGATTTGGGTTTCATTAACTTATATGGTTGTTCATGTTTTGTTTCTCCTTATTCCTCATTGAGTTTGGTTATTGGAGTGTCTCGGTTGCATTTGGAACAGGTTAGTAGCTTATTTTTCAAAACTGTTGTTGCCCAAAATTCTGCCTTTTCGCTCGAGCAGTGATTCCTGCGCTCGAGCGATCTTTGTGAATTTCCAGTACTTTTATAGGTCTTCAAAGATACTAAAACATGGCATTCTTCGCTCAAGCGGTCTTTCTAGCGCTCTAGCGATGGTCCTCTGTCTGTAAAACTTCTGAGATTTGGTATTCTTCCCTCGAGCGAGCACTTTGAGCGCTCGAGCGGTCTACGCATATATCAGTCCATAAAGTCACCTTTTTGACTCACTTTTTCATCCCTCTCTCTCTCTCTCTAAACATTTCAAAAGTCTAAGTTGAGACCCTCTCTTCAGAACTCACATTCTCTCTACAAATACACCTAGATCCGTTGATTTCTTCACCGTAATCCCTTTGATAAAAAAGGTAGAGCTCACCTAGAGCTTCGCTCTAATCGGAACAAAGTTGGATTTCGGCCTCGTTGTGGTTTCTGCTTTCTCTCTCTTGTCTTCTACGCTTGAGGTAGGGATATTTTTGCACTTTCTTATAATTTTTAACTTAGTTATTTGTGTTTTTGAAACAACACTTGATTTGGATATTTTTGGACAAACCTAAGGTTTTTAGGTTTTGGATTGAAATAAAAAAGAGGGGTTTTCAAATGAATTATTGGAAATGATTGAGGAAATGTATTTATTATGGAGTCATGACGAAAAGATGGATTTTTATCCTTGGGATTGGTTTATAAAGAAAAAAGGAATTTGCCCTAAATTTATTGAATGTTGATTTTGTATAGATAAATGAAATTGATGTTGGATTTGTGAAATTGGATTAATGTTGATGAGGATTGCGGAGTTGGATATGTGTTATCACTCCTATCTTGAATTTTTTGAAAGTATAACCTTATTGGAAATTTATTTATCTATTTAGAGATATCTATTTTTGGCTATCGGTGGAGGATAGCTATGACTGTTATTGAAATTGCAAGAGAACTAGGAGAATTGAAACTATTTTCTCATCCAATTGCATTGGACATTGTTGCATATTTAACACATTGAAAATGTTTATTGTTTTGAGAAAAATGGATAAATACCTTGGTGAATCTAGGTAGGGGTGTGGTTACAATATTATATTGGCTTGTGTGTCCGTGGTGAGAGTCCAAAAACATGCACGGTTAGGTGTTAAGCCTTCCGATTAATACTAGTAAAAATGACAAATTGGCAGTGCTTGTATAGCCTACTTGCAAACACGTACCTAGGGATTCCCAAAGTTGTATTCACAATCCTGTTTTCTATTATAAAGGAAATGATTTCTTAAGTTGTGATATAGACTTGGCATTGCATGGTTTTGAAAGGAGATATAAAATGTTTTCTGCACGAGCATTGCATATGCCTTCACCTTATATCTCTATTAAGATTCATAAACTGTGTTAGAGTATTTCTACTGGGTTTTGGCTCACCCTATGTGGGAAAACCATTTTTAGATGTCGATGATATGCCTCCACCAAGAACATAGATTGGGAGAACTTGGAGTTGAAGGCTTATTTTTGTTTATTTGTTGTGTTTCTTGCTATAAAAGCCTAGGGCTTTAACTGTATTGAGCTTGGACTCACTTTTGTTATAACCAAGCATCATCTCGGAAAGTTATAGCCTTTAAGGCATTTAATTATCTGTTTAGCTTAGATTTCATATCATTTGTCTATAACACATGCTATAGATTCAAGGTTATGACTCATAAATGTATAATTACAAGTGTTATCTTTTGTAAATTCGAGATCATATGAAATGGAAAGGCATTATATTTTGTATTGTATCTTTATTTCATTATTATCATGAGATGGTTTTATTGCTAGTTATTTTGGGGCAGTACAGTGTACCCCTCCGTGTATGGGTAATTCAACACTCGATCAGGTATGAAGGTTTGATGTCCGAGTCGAGCAATGAAAGTAGAATTCTCTTGCTCTATTCTAGATCAAACATGGCTTGCACATCTACAAGGGTGAGAAATTGTTGAGGAAGAGAACTTAAAGGTGTACCCTGGGCACTTGACCTATAGACCCATAGATCGAGCCCGGAGCAACTTGACCATTTAGGTGTAGAGAATTCATCATCGGTGAAGAAAAGTGGTGATATTACCGTTGGCAGCTATGGATGTGACATTTGGTGACAGAGTGTTGAATTAAGTTCCATAAACTCCATTACACGCCATGGATACGCTAGGTTGGACTTAGGACTGCAAATGAACAGAGTCGTTCATGAACAGGCTCGAGCTCAACTCGGTAAGAGCTCGTTCAAACTCGATTCGTTAAATTTTTTTTGCGTTCGAGCTCAAGCTCGAGCTTGTTAAATTTTTAATAAACAAGCCCAAACACACTAAAGCTCGCCTCATTAGCTGGCTCATTTAACATTTATTATTTATATATTAAATAATGTAAAAATATATATAAAAAATAAGATAAATACATTATTTATATATTTAAAAAATATAAATGTAAATAATAGTTAACTATATATAGTACATTTATATAATAGTGATGGTAGATATTATTATTTTGGTAAAATATTGACTTTTTTTTAGTATGTTTATATATATTGTATATATAATTGTATAATCAAAATTTTAATTGTAATTTTAGTCTCATACGCAAGTATGAATTTAAATTTTTTTAGCTCATTAAGGCTCGTGAATAGGCTCGAGCTCAAGTCAAGTCAAGCCTAAGCCAACTCGGCTCGAGCTCGGTTCGTTAAATTTTTATTAAGCTCGAGCTTGAGCTCGAACTTATTAAAATCTTAATAAACAAGCCCAAACATACTAAAACTTGGCTCAGCCCAACTCGTTTGTAGCCCTAGTTGGGCTTGGAAAGCCGTTGTTGGAGCCAAATAAGACCCGTTCGGTACATGGGTAGAATTTACAATCATTGAAACAAAATTAGGCATCGGTGGAGCACCATTTTGTAGAGAAATTCTTGTGGGCCTTGCTTGAACACCCATCACTGCCAAAACACTATTCATCATGCTGGAAACTCCTCTAACCACCAATGGACCGTGGTTCAATCCTCTAGTGTGTGATTTTGTGCTTCATAGGCCACATGTTGGCCATGGCTTGTTCCTCCTAGCACTTGATTTTGCATACCATTTCGAGCAACTTCATGGTGAATTAGGGGTGGGTCTTGATGGTTTTGACCATTCCCAACATCACCATGAAGTTGTTGATGCTTGCCAGTGCCTGTTTGACCTCCAACATGGTGTGGGTGAGATTTTGAGCGGTAGTGAGAATCTCTTATTGAGTGTGTTCGAGACCTTGAATAGCTTCAAGGATGAGAGATGGGTCTTGAGCTTAAGTCCTCTCATCACCCACCAATGGAAGAACCGTATTGGTAAGTCTCATTGTCCACAATTTTTGCCGGTGTTGTATATGTTTCGAATCTCGTCGCTACCATTAACCAATCTGTCTCCCCAGCGGAGTCACTAAAAATAAATGAGAGGATCTAAGAACATCATCGAAAAATTTGAATGTTTTAGGAAAGCTTGCCGAAACTTTGAAGGCTTGCTGAAAAATTCGAAGATCGCTAAAAAAACCTAAATTCTCTAGAAATGATAAGAGAAATGCTTAGATTCTTCAATGGTTGCAACTAGAAACACAATAGCAAAGAGATGATGGAAATAAGAGATTGGGTAAAGAAGAGGGCAAGGTAGTTAGAGAGAAAATAATGGCAATGCTCTCCCATGGATCTCCTATTTTCACTCTTCATGTAGATAATAGAGAAGGAAAATTAGCTCTCTCCTAAAGAAATTGTCTCCCAAAAATTCTTCTCCTTGTAAAGTTATGGGTGGGTGCTATTTATAGGCACCTCATGATGTACAATGGAGCCTATGTGCAAAGCACATGGGGTATATTCCCTCTAACCACTTTGTCCGAGGAGGTGACCTTTTCGAGGATGAGAAAAATCCCAAAGATAAGATCAACCTCTCAGTGAACCCTTCTCATTGGCTACACTGAACCAATGATCCCCAATAATCCCAAAGGGTTAGGAGTAGTTCAAGAGAACGCCCTACCGCAAATACTGCCAAGTCTTAGGGACCCCCTAGATCATGCCATCTCGACCTTAGTATAGTCTAATTTAACCAAAGAATGAATTTATCTCCACCTACCGTCCTTAGGATCGTGTCCTTTGTTTGGACTTCGTCACACCCATGGTTCTAGTGCATAATTCTCAGAAAGCTCTAAGCTCGCAAGTGTTCTAGGACTCATTAACGGAGCAACTTTTAGATTGCATTTGAATTTGTTCGAAGCCAAGCGTTTTGAATCTCTAGGTTTGTGGATCTGAAACCTTTTGAGTTAGAGCTCGAATAGGTCTCTAGGTTCGTGGTTTCGAGCCCTTTTGAGACTAATGAAATACCTCGAAGAATGGATCTCCTCCGAGGGATTCATCTCTTCTGAAAGCAATGATTAACCTTCTTAGACGGCTGTATGATCTAGGCCTTCCCAGATGTGCTTGTTGGACTGTCTCTAGAGATATAAGTCTGATAGGTCCTTCTCGGCGCAATTTGTTGACTTTCTCACAGGTTCATTCAATAGAATTGCCACTTGGTGATAATTTCTCCAGATTCATTAATTTTTGGGCTTTCCGATTAGGCTTAGATTGGACCCAATTAATTAAATGAACTCAAGTTAACCCCTCTTACAAGGGTTAAGTCCTTTGTTTTTTTATAATAATGTAATCCTACGAGCATTTTTTCATTATAAATTGTGGAAGGACAAAATTTTCTCCACAAGGAAAGTGAGATAAGCTGCTCCTTCTTATGCTCTACAAAAAGACATCAAGTCATCAATGATCACCCCCGACCAAATTTGGTCGAGAGGATCCTCCGACAGGCAAGTCAGAATAATGTTTTGGCATATTATATTAAAACGAAAGACTAAGTTATATTGTTTTTTACTTGCCTCCTTTTGTTATTCCTGATCCTTCCTTTTATAGTGCTAATACCTTATATTTGGGTCGTTGGATGTCTGTCTTGATCTAACGGTACTTTATGCCACCTGACCTTGGTCGGGAAAGTGGTCAAGCTATCTCGATTCATCACCGTCGGATTTGTTTCATTTTGGATAGCTTGGATTAGTTTGGATACTTATTCACATCTTCGATCATTAGATCTTGCTCATCAGATGATCATTTTCTCAGGATATACTGATCCTACATCTATATATTTGTCAATTCTGATGTCCAACGTAGGTTACAAATGAATCCAAGGGCTCTCCTTTGTACTGCGGTTTTCCTTTCAGAAGGCAATCTTATTCAGACCTTGGTCACATGACTTTGTCTCTTCTTTGGACAGACTTAACAAGGGTTTGAGCCTAGACCATACTTTGGAGCTGCTTTGGCTGGGTTGAATGCTCTAAGCCATACATCTATTTCTTTGGGCTCTAGGTCAATATTTTTACCCTCCACAATTCCCCCCCTTCGGCGATCCTTTATAGCGAATTGCAGAAGGTGCCATAGCCAATTTTAGTTGGGATCTAGGTTGACAACTTTATTCATGACATGCGTTTGTTGAGTAATCTTATATTAAATGATGACACCCGTCATTTCTTCTTTCAATGCTTTGTTTCACTTCTAACATAGTAATTAAGGAATTGCCTCTTTACTTTTCATCTTCTATAGCATCGCATCCTCAATCCCTGTACACACTTCCTCGCCCTTCGCCTGAAGCTATCGATTCATAACTTTTGTAAGTTCCTCCTTTTACTTTCTTCTTGTGATTTCACATTTATTTGCTTTCTCTTTGTGCTGTTAAGTTTTTTGTTTGTCGAAATGAATCGATTGAGATCCTTCTTTGAATCCAATGAGAGTATTGTAGAGTTTAGGACTCTGTATAGTATTCCTGAAGATGTTGTTGTCCATCTTCCTACATCTGGCAACAGTATATCAGAGGGATCAGAGGAATGAATCCCCCTTCCTTTGATAAACATAGTTGAGGGAGGAGTTAGATTCCCTCTTCATCCTCTCCTAATAGAGGTGCTTCATTTTTATGGGATACTTCCCTCCCAGCTTTCGCCTAATTGCTTTAGGATAGTGATGGGGATAGTAGCTTTGAATGACATCCTTAGAATCAACCTAGGTCTATCTGAAATTAGGTACTGTTATAATTTTTTTCCAACCACTGAAAAAAGAACAAAATTTTACTTCAAAACTAGATCGGCGAAGTGCCAACTTGTTCAGATGCTTCCTGAATCTGGTAAAGACGTAAATGATGTGTTTGCAATAGTAGAGAGAAATTGGAAATTTCCTCCTAGCGTTGATCAAATCCGACCTATCCCTAAGGTCATTGGCCGTCCAGGTTATAAGTTGTCTTTATTTGTTTGCCTTAAGGTTGTTTGTCGAAAGTTCTGGTTTATTAATATTTATGTACCTTCTATCATAGCTCTTGAAGTTTTTGCTCATCTCAGTGAGTGAGAGAATCAAATAAACCTCTCTCTTCTATAGCGAGCTTGGTCATACAGAGGACCACCAGAGCAACAAGGGCAAGGTCAGAATGCCCACGTTCGGCTTTCGTATACTCATTATTATGAAACAGTAATAGCTACTGGCGGCATAGATCTTGGTGCTGAGAGCGGTTTTCACTTCTACATTCTTCCTCATTTGCAGGAGAATATCAAGGAGGTCGCCCCCGAAGAAGAATCCCAAGAAGAATCATCTAGTTTTTAAAGGCCACAATTTCTGACACCATGCCCCCAAAGAACTTCCTGGAGATCGCAGCAGCCAGAAAACATGAAAGGGCTACGATCACAACTTTTACTTCTTAGACATCTTCTGATCCTGCCACCGCTGATCAGCCCCAACGCTCGCCTATCGTTATGGTAGAGGATTCGCCCTATAGCGATTCTACTTTGGACCTGACGAATTTGATGTTTCAGATCTGGGTTCATTGTTATATATAGTTATTCATGTCTTGTTTCCTCTTATCTCTCTTTGAGTTTGGCTTTTGAGATGTGTTGATTGCATTTGGAATAGGTTGATAGCTTGTTTTTCAAACTTTTCTTGCCCAGAATTTTGCTCCTTCGCTCATCACTTCTTGCGCTCGAGCAGTCTTTGTGAACTCTTAGTACTTTTGCAAGCCTACAAAACTACTAGGAAGTGTTATTCTACGGTCAAGCAACGTTTCTTGCACTCAAGCGGTGTCAACTCGAGTGATGGTCTTATGTCTGTAACACTTCTAGGAGTTCATATTCTGCGCTCGAGCGGTCACATTTTTTGTGTTTGGACGCTTGAGCGACACTTCTTGCGCTCGAGCAGTCTACGTGTATATCAGTCCGTAAAAAATCACTTTTTACATCACTTTTTCATCTCTGTCTCTCTAAAACTCATCTATTTCCCTCAAATCCACATAAATCCATCAATCTCCTCACCCGTGTCTCTTTGTTTAAAAAGGTAGAGCTCCGTGAGGGCTTCGTTCTAATCGAAGCAAAGTTGGTTTTTGGCATCTTTGAGTTTCCTACACTCTCTCTCTCACGTCTTCTAAGTTTGACGTAAGGGATGTCTCCACTCTTTTTATGAGTTTTAACTTAGTTATTTGTTATTTCTAAACCATATTGAGATTTTTGAAGGATTTTGAACAATCTAGGGTTTTGGGTAAAAATAAAAATAGGGGTTTTTCAAATAGATCCTTGAAAATGATTTTGATATGGAAAATTAATGTTGAGTTGGGAATAAATTGTTATTTTTGAATATTTGGAATTGATTTTGGAATGAAAAGGGATTTTGTCCTAAATGCCTTAAATATTGATTTTATATAAATTATGATATTGATATTGGAATTGTGAAATTGGATTGAGGTTGACGAGGATGGTGGAGTTAGATATGTGTTATCACTCACCTCTTGGAAATTTGGAGAATTTATCTTTATTCATAAATGTTTATCTGTTTAGAAATATATGTATTGGGCTATGAGTGTTGTAGAAATTGCATGTACATTAGGAGAATTGAACCTATTTTCTTATTCATTTGTCTTGAGTATTATCTTACACTTATACATTGGAAATGTTTATCGTTTTGAGAAAAATGGGTAAACCTGGGAAAAACATGAATTGTATTGTTGAAATAAGTTGGCATGTGTGTCCAGGGTGAAAGTCCCAAAAATCGCGCATATACATGGGTGTCGATCCCACAGACAAAATTTCTGTAAAATGGCAATAGTAGTGCTTATATAGCCTACGTTTACATGGGTCCCGGTTTACGATTTTCTTCAGACGAAATTTCTGAGAAAAGTTGCAATGTTTTGAAATTCCCATAGTGTGATTCACTGCCCTATTATCTATTGTAAATGAAACTATTTATCAACCATGACATTATTATGGCATTGCATGGTTTTGGAAAGAGATATAAAAATGCTTTGGCACGAACATTACATATGCATTCACCTTATAGCTTTGTTAAGATTCATACACTGTATTTGATTATTTCTACTGGGCTTTGGTTCACCCTATGTGGGAAAAACATTTTAGGTGCTAATGATATGCCTCCGCCAAGGCAATAGTTTGGGAGGACTTGGAGCGAGAGCTTCTTTTATGTGTTTGCTATATTTATTTTATTATACAAGCCAAGGGCTTTCACTGTATTGGACTTAAGTCCACTTTTGTTGTAACCAAGCATCGTCTTAGAAAGATGTAAGCCTTTAGAGCATCTCTTATTTGTCTAACTTTCATCTTGTCTTTCTATTATATCACTCTTTTGTAAAGCTTAATTGTAAATTAATGAAAGATAACTATTTTGTCTTTGTGATCACTCATTAATGTTGAGTATGAGTTATAGTAATTATTTTGGGGTATTACACGCCCCCTTCTCCTATCATGGTTTCTATTGACTCTGTTCCTCCATCTTCTGCCTAGAGATCAGGAAAACGTCCCGCCGACCAATTAGCCGAAATACGGAAGAAGAACCGCTCTAACCCTTTTACAATTACTACTCTATCACCTCCAGCCTCTACTTCTGATCCAATAATCGTAGCTTTCCCGATCACATTGATGCTTTCCCTAAAAGATTGGTAGTTGACGAATGCGAATACAGCCATGGGAAACACCGAAATAGCTACTGCGATCGTCCATAGTTCTATTTTGCCCGTTGATGCCGCACGCTTAGCCGAACAATTAGATGTTTACATCTTCTCTCAAGCTCTGCACTTCTCTCTAGTAGTGAGTACCTATTTTCTCTTTTCATTGTTTTGTTGTGCTCCTTTGTTTCTTTTCTGTTTTTGAAAACAAATTTTGTTTTTATATATGGTCTGTTTTCCAATTATAAGGCCATGGTGCATCATAACAGACTGGTCACAGTTGCGGATAAGATAAAGACATCTAGTGATCATCAGGTCAAAAAGATCAAAAAGATCAAAAAGTTGGAGCTTTGAGCAGTAAATGCAGAGGAGAAGGAGGCGAAGGCTGAGAAAAAGCTCCAAACAATGGATTTAGTGTTAAAATCTTCGAAATAAGAGATCGGCCCTTTGAAGGTGGAAAAGAAACAACTTATTCAATGCTCTTGCTGCTTCAAAGCAAAGCCTAGTGTGTATAGTCAAAGCGACAAAAGATGAGGGGTGCAATGAGGCCACCGTCGTCTATGAAGTGCAGTTTGCCAAGCTTGAGAACATGTTGTTCGAGGATGGCTGGATGTTGACACTCGAGGCGGCAAATGTTCCTACGAACTCCAATTTGAGGAAGAACATTCCTTATCTACGCTTTGAGACTGCCAAACGTCAAAATGATGCTGCCAAACGTCAAAATGATGCTGCCAAATGAGCGGGAGCTGGTGACACTTAGGAGAAGTGATCATGATTTTTATTTTTTTTTTAAATATATATTGGAAAACTTTAATGGTTGGATTGAGATGAATTACTTTCTTGTTCTTGCTATAACTTGGTTTTGTTTTCTTTTGTTTTTTAGAAGATGTAGATTAATGACTTATAGCATGCGATGGATTATGTTTCTAGCTACGACTTTGGTTAAAATTTGTGGATTGTGTTTTGATCCTTCAAATATTTTTCATGGGAGGATTACCATAAATCCTGTCCTTGCTTCAGCAAGAGATCGACATCACTCTAAGCCGACGTATCATCTCTAGGATAGTTTTTATTGCGGATCAGCATAGATCCACTCTTCACTCCATGCAAGAGATCGGCATTATTTAGAGCCGTTGTACTATCCCTAGCATAGGTTTATAAGGAAGACCATCATAGACCTGTTCCTTGCTCTAAGCAAGAGATTGGCATCAAGTTTTGCCGATGTACTATCCCTAGGATAGGTTTTAGAGGAAGACCATCATAGACCTGTTCTTTACCCCAAGCAAGAGATCGGCATCAAGTTTTGCCGACGTACTATCCGTAGGATAGGTTTCAAAGGAAGACTATCGTAGACTTGTTCCTTGCTCCAACAAGAGATCGGCATCAAGTTTTGCCGGTGTACTATCCCTAGGATAGGTTTTAGAGGAAGACCATCGTTGTCATGACCCGAACCCACCCCTAAGGGTTAAGGACATAATCGGCCAGTAATCCTGAGATTACCTACGGCCTCAATACAAAACAGATATAACTCATCAGAGTAAAGGGGCCAAACGGAAGTAAAATTTAAAACTTTGTCCATAGAGCTGTGCTTATGTGCACACCAAAACAAACCATACTCATATACGTTAATAACCCACAACAAAAGTGTAGTAGTATAAATTTCTTTACAGACAGGATCATCTAAACTGAGTCAACCCATAGCAAACTATATGCAAATATACACAAGATCCTTGCCAACAAGAACAGAATATAAATACGTAACAAAATGGCAAGGTTGGGTCTCGTGCGTGAGACACAAGGCTGACTCTCCCAAAACTCCTGCTGTTCCTGGCTTACTTCACTGGGGCTGGGGTTGGACCTCACTTGGCTCACCTACAATTACATGAAAGAGCGTGAGCGAATGCCCAGTGAATAATATCAAATAAACAAGTTACGTAAGCAATTATTGGAACATTGCAACAATCGGCCTTCGGCCCAGTCATTCATGTCAATCGGCCTTGGGCCCAATCATTCATTTCAATCGGCCTTTGGCCCAATTATCCATTTCCATCGGCCTTTGGCCCAACCATTCATTTCCATCGGCCTCTGGCCCAATTATTCCTTTCCATCGGCCTTTGGCCCAATCATTCATTTCCATCGTTCATATCCATCGGCCTTTGGCCCATTCATTTATATCAATCGCTCATATCCATCGGCCTTTGGCCCGATCATTTATACCAATCGTTCATATCCATCGGCCTTTGGCCCATTCATTTATATCAATCGTTGTCTCCCAATCAAAATAATGGAATTACAAAACTTACATACAAGTAAACAATTGGACAACGGTATACTTCAAATATCTTATTAAGATATTACTCACAGTGATCGGTTGATGGGTTCGCCCTGGAACTCGACCCTACACATGCCATGAACATAAGAGGGTCATTAACAATTCAATCCGTTCAAAATTCACATTTTCCTCTTTAGGCTTTATTATTATCTCATTAACTCATTTACAATGCTTAACATATGCCTAAGAGTGCTCACAAGTGAAAGAGAACGGAAAACAGAACACAAAATGCAAGAACAGAACTTCTGAAAACAGGGTCCCCGCTCGAGCGTATACTTCCCCGCTCGAGCGGACCCTTAGGTATGCAGAAGTACTGGTTGCCTCCAATCCCTGCTCGAGCGTGCATTCTTCCGCTCGAGCGGACTTCATGTCACATAGCTCCCCGCTCGAGCGCCAATTTTCCCGCTCGAGCGGGCATCATGTCTGCAGAAAAATGCTGGGAGCTCGATTTCTCCGCTCGAGCGGCCCTTCCCCCGCTCGAGCGGAAGTCAGAATTCTGGAAATTCTAGATTGTGTTCTTGAGCTTCAATTCGAATTCCCAGCCACACTACTTGCATGCAATGGCCCAAATCTGAAATGTAGTCATGCTAACATGATACCAATGCAAGATTACAACATTAGGAAGCTCAATTTCATAATTTATCTACATGCATGGCCCATTTTCCACCAACTCATTACCAATGTAACCATTTCATGCATTCAAAGCTTCTACTTCCATGGATTATACATGCATGTGACATATAGCCTCCATTCTCATCTCATATGATGAAGGGATGGTCAAATACATGGATTTCAACCAAAATTACAACATGAGTCATGTAATCCAAGCTCAAATATGCAATTCCAAAACAATACATACATGCATGCATATATAGTCTTCAATTCAACAATTACAACCCAATTCCATTTCATTCTAACTCTTGATCATCAATTTAGTTAGAACACACACAACATTACAACTAATTGAAGAATTACTCACCTAGGAGCTTAATCTTCACAATTTATGGCAATTCTTGAGCTAAATCTCCAAAATGTCCAAGTCTTGAACCACAATGCACAATTCTTTCCCCTCTCTCTCTAACAATCGGCTCTCTCTAAGTTTTAGAGCTCAACTCAGCCAAAATGTAATAAGGGAGGAGAATTGAGGGTGTAGTGCCCCTTTACAACATAACCCACTATCAATATTTTACTATAAAATAATAGGGCACTCAATTAATCAATTTAATTAGTTTAAATTGACCAGAATCAATTTTCAATTAAATTTCACCGTAGGCTCTAAAAATTATACCAATCACAATGGCGTAGTCAATTTCGGGTTCTGTGGCCGATAAGGCCCTCAATTTAATTCCCGAAGTGGATTATTCAAACAGATATTTCTACGGCGAACAGATATGAATTCAAAATCACATATTGGCACACAAAATTATGCTAAACACATGACCATAAACAAATTAAGGACCAGTTTAGCACAATACAGAACAGGGGTATCACAATCGTAGACCTGTTCCTTGCTCCAAGTAAGAGATCAGCATTATTTAGAGCCATTGTACTATCCCTAGGATAGGTTTTTGAAGAAGACCATCGTAGACCTGTTCCTTGCTCCAAGCAAGAGATCGGCATCAAGTTTTTGCCAATGTATACCTAGGATAGGTTTTGGGGGGCTTTAGGTTTTATTGCCCTGATGTCACCTAACCATGTGTCTAAGGCTCGAAACGTCTATCAGTACTTGATATTAAATATGGGGGCACATTTATTCAAATAAAACAACATGTGCGTCGGAAGGGTGCGTCGTTTACCCTTCCTTTGCACAAATCATTAGCATTGATATTTAGGATTGTTTGCCTCAACACCTATTTTGACCACGATTGCGTCTGGTGCTAACACATGTTTTCGTTTCACCGTTTGAATCATCTTCTCCTTATATTGTAAGTGTTCTTGCACTTTCTTCTTTATTGAGTTAGTGTGTCATTGATTTGTATAGAAATGGGAAAGTATGCTTATTTGCTATGTAACCCAGAGGGTATATCCCATTTTCAAATGACTTACGACATCCCTGCGAATGTAATCTTATGATCTCCGAGCCCTAGTGATAACTTCTTGTCTCCTAGTGACGATAAGGTTCCCCGGTTAGTGTATTATGGATGGCAGGATTAGGTTTCCTCTTCATCCCCGTCTCCACGAGATTTTATCACATTATGAAGTTCCCCCGTTATTGTTGACCACCAATGTTTTCAAAATCATAAACGACATGTTTGCTTTGAATAATATGCTAAACCTAGATTTAGGTTTAAGAGGGTTGTAGTACTGCTACAGTCTTTATCAAGCACCATCAAGAGCATTCTTTTTTGCATCCAAACGTCTGATCGAGATAGGTCGTTTGTTCGGCTGCTTCCTGAAACTTTTTCCATAGAATTAGAAGATCTAGTTATGGTTTCAAAAAGTTGGGAGTTTTTTCTCCTCTCTTTGTCGAGGGTGCCACTACTGTGCCCCGAGTATTGGGTGCTAGTGAGCAACAAGATATTTATGATCAATGGTCGTGCTTTACATGTCTTCGCATGTTAACCTCAAATTATTTTTTTATTCTTTGCAAATCATCGATCCGTAAATACAGAGCATCATAATGAGTCTTCAGGCATAAATTGGCCAGCGTTAAAGACAGTTTAGAGATACACTGCTGCTGCTTCCCGATCAACTGAAGTGTTAATAAGTCAATTTCTCCTATGGGTGGCAGTGGTTTTGCTACCCCTTCCTACTCCAATCTTGCAACAAATGCTCCCAAAGAAGGTTTTGAGATCGGTCCGTTGTTGCCTTTGATATCAGAATAAGGGATTCAACAAGGAGATCATCAGCCCGAAACCATCCTTGTACCGGCGGAATCATCAGAGTCTTCGACACCAAAGATGTCTGGGAGATATAGATTAACCAGGCTATCAGAGGCTACATAGAGAAGTTAGCAGGAAGTCAGTGATCGGGGACAACGTAGATCGACTAACCAGCCACCTGGTGGTATGATGTCATCATTGAGTTAGCAGCGTATTTAGTCTAGTGAAGAACAAGCAGATGATACTAGAGAAGGTCCCATCGAATATGTGTTTCAGCCAATGGTAGAAGATCGGGCACTAAACATCCAAGATTCCGTCTTTGTTGATGCTGTTGTTGCTCTGGCCATAGCGCGAAGGATGCAGATCCTCGAGGATATCTGTCGTCTTGAGGGCCAGTCTAATCAACAGATTATGGGCCACGAAATCCAGAACATAGTGATGGTAAAAAGATCATGTTATTAATTTTGCTTACAATCGATTTTTTGTTATACTGGTCGTATATGCTGAAGCAAGCCGTAAACTAGTTTATGAAGGTTGGAGTTAGGCTGACTAGGGAGCATGACCAGCAAGATGAAGAAAGATGAAAAATGAAAAAAAGAGAGAAAACAGATAGCCGAACAAATGAGGCAAATGGAGACCAACAAAGACTATCATCGAGAAGAATTAGCACAGGTAGATAATAGAATTGCAACAGCTGAGTTGGATTAGTTATCGGCTGAGGAAAACTTTAAGGCTGCAACTCGTCAGCTAGATAAATTAAGGTTGGATCATGAGGCTCTCAAGGCTGCTATGGAAGTGATGAAAAGCGAACGAGATATAGAGTTGAAAGCGAATGCCGAAGCCGTATGGAATGAGGCGAACGCTGCCTACCTTGAACAGATGAATAAATTGGAGAATTTTTTTTTTAAGGAGGATTGGAGAGTAGTGATGAAGAAGCTAGGAGTGGTCGAATCATCTGATTTATATTCCCAAGTTCCATTCTCGAATCCCGAAGTCCCAATTTCGCCTGAATTGGGTAGCCTGTGATGATTTGGTGAGGAATCCATGTTATTTTGTTTTGCAAGTGTAAGTTTTGTTTGTAGTTTGTGTAGTCGTACTCGTTGTAAAGTGCTTTTGATGAATGAAGAAATCTTTTTGTCGCTTATTGACCCAACGCTTCCCCTCCCACACTAATATAACCAGAACTCAATGATATTAGTGGATCCAAGCATTATGGGTTTTTTTTTTTTTTTTTTTAGGCATAATACCTAAGATCTAGGATGTGCATAGTAATGAATTGTTCTGGAAGTAGAACCGTCTTCAAGCATCATTTATGAAGCAGAACATTGAACTCTCTCCTTTGCTTTTGAACTGTCATTATATTAACTGAGCAAACGAAGAGACTAATACTTTCTTTGTGGCTAACTAATCGTACTCCTTTATTGATCAAGCAAATGAAGAGTCGCTAGACATTGATAGCCACCCTCGAAAGAAGTCCCATGCATTAATTAACCATACTTACCCTCTTCTATTTATACAAGTTATAGAGGCTAGAGCACAAGATTTTTAGAACAACAACCTGCTCATGTGGACCTTGAAGAATCATCATCTTTTTCAAAGGTTTCTTCTTGGGATAAGACTGTCACTGCCTCTTCTATAAAGGCTACTTGCTGGAGTACCTAGCTAGAACCATCCCAACCCCAAACAAGGAAGCGAATTCACCATAGACTTGTGGAATTCGATGACCCCACTTTGGTTCCTCCTTTCTCTCGCAACTCAGTGGTATATTCTTATATACCGTTTGATCGCCTTCGCTGCTTGGAAGACAACTTGCTTTCAGCATGGTACATCTTCACTCTACGAATGAGAATAGCGCAGAAGACCCCCAATCCAATTGACGCTTTGGGACTCAGCCTTTTGCGTTTGGCCAGGAATTCAAAGTTTTGCTCTTCTAACTGGCTAGAGTGTGTAAATGAGCCTCAATTCCCTCCCTCTTTCCGACTGGACCCAATTGCACCTCCCCTTCCTCAAAGTCCTAACGGGATTGTGGAACTAAAACTCACCTCCTCGAGGGCCAGCACTTCCCCTATACCAAGCCCCAATTCACCCTACTGCTTATCAACAATATAAGGCCCAAACTCTGCTTGCTGCCTTCTCCTACCTATGCTTTGAAGTACTTTAAGATGGCGTTCCCCCACAAGAACCTTTGATGGGCTTGTGAAATAGTCTCTCAAAACTACATCCTCAATCCGGTTGCCCAGATGGAACTTCATACCTTCCTGGACTAGCTCCCTTTTCTGTTGAATTGGCATAGGGCAACATGGCCACCGGTGAAGCATTGGATGAGATCTCTATCACTCATATCCAAACCTAGTACGAAGTAGAGAATCTCATTGAAGAATATGCAGGCTTCAAGAACAGTGACTCAGAACACTGGGATTACGTTGCCGCGGAGGGGATAGATGAAGTGGAGAAGGCTCTGAAGCAAACAGAGTTTGAAATGAAGACCGAACAACTCTTTCACCAAATAAGGGCACAAAAGCTGAAAAACCCCCAATTAGATAAGATAGAAGATAGGTTAGAGAGAGAATATGTATTTATTAAGTATTGTTGGACTAAATTCCATGATCTTGTAACTCTTTCCATTCCTTACTTTTATGAAATTGAGAACATAACCAAGTAGGCCTCTAAATAAAACAAAAGTTATATTATGCAACCTTGTATTTATTCATTATGCTTCGTAGCCAAGCATTATTACATCATAGCTACAAGGTTTAATAGTAATATTTTCGTAAATGCATCGCATTCCAAGGCCTTGGGAGCACATTCCCCCATTGATCAACGACTTCATATGCCCCTTCTCTGGCCAGATCAGTGATATGATATGGTCCCTCCCAATTTGGCCCAAGTTTCTGATTGGTGGCTTTCCGTTCATTCAAGGAGGACCTTCTTCAGAACTAGTTCACCGATCAAATACCTTTGGTGCTTTACACGCTTGTTGTAGGCCCGAGCTATTTCCTATTGGTACTTCGCCAAGCGTAGTGACACTTTCTCGTGTTTTTCTTCGACTAGATCAAGTTCTTTCAAGAGTAAACCATCGTTCATGCCACTTTCCACTAAATAAGACTTCTCTATTGGAAAGTCAATTTCTAGTGGGATGATGGCCTCCACCCCGAATGCAAGGGAGAATGGTGTCTCGCCAGTTGCACGCCGGGGAGTCGTCCGATATGACCATAGGACCATAGAGAGCTCTTCGGCCCATCTCCCCTTAGATGCCTTTAACCATTTCTTAATACCATTCAAAATGGTTTTATTTAAAGCTTCGGCTTGCCCGTTACTCTGAGGATAGGTTGGGGTGGAGTAATAGGCCTTGATTCTGTATTGATCACATAATTCTTTGTACATCCAACAATCGAATTATGTGCCGTTATCAGATACAAGTGCCCTTGGAATCTTGAATCTAGTTATGATGTTGCGCCATAAAAATTTCCAGATATCAATGTCTCCAACATTGGCCAATGGTTCAGCCTCAATCCACTTTGTAAAATAATCAGTTGCTATGATTAGCCACTTCATATTTCTTGGTGTGCTGGGTAGTGGTCCAACGAGATCCAATCCCCACTGTGCGAATGAACAAGGACTCGAAATGGGATTAAGCTCTTCAGATGGCTGTCGTATGATTGGCGCAAACTTTTGGCACGCTGAACATTGATGTGTAAACTGTTGTGCGTCATGCTGGGTAAGGGCCCGATGTGCCAATGATCTGCCCCCTGTATGAGCCCCACTTGATCCTACTTGTATCTCTTCGAATATGCTTGCGACCTCGTCAGGGTGAATGCATTTGAGATAAGGACCAGAATAAGACCTTCTAAACAATTATTTTAAGTCATTTAACCAAAAATGCATAGGCCAGAGCAGAATCCGGTGGGCCTCTTTTATATCAGCGGGTAGTACTCCGTTAGACAAATATCGAAGGAGAGAGGTCCTCCAACTTTCACTTTGGTGGATGTGGTATACATTCTTCTTTGTGATACTGGAGGAAGAAATGGTCCTGACCTCGATCATGTGTCTGTCTGTCTACTCAATTGCCGTAGCCAAGCTAGCCATTGCATCGACATTACTATTATGGTCTCGCCCTATTTGCTGAATCTTGAAGAAACAAAATTGTTCGGTTGCAGCTTTGGCGTCTGTTTGACGACCAACTGCGAATCAGACTGAACACTTATGGAATTAGCCACTAACATCTTTGCGGTATGGAGACCATTGATGAGAGCTTCATATTCATATTCATTATTGGTAGCCAAAAATCCTAACTGAGCAAAGAATTCTATTGCCTCTGTGTTAGGCGTGACTAACACGAATCCTATTCATGCACCCTTGGCGTTTGAGGCTCCATCGCAGCATATTGTTCATACTACTTCGGTAAAAGTTGTTGCCCCTACTTCCCCTTCTTCGATATCTTTCTTTGGGAAAAATTCTGTTAAGAAATCAGCCAGAACTTGTGCTTTAATTACATTACTTGGTCTGAATTGAATATCATATTGCCCGAGTTCTATAGCCTTTTGGAAATACGACCCAATGAATCCGGTTTGTGTGGGACTCTTTTTTTTTTGGGTGAATAATTTGTGTGGGACTCGCTTAAGTCGAAACACCAAATAAACAATGATAGAATGGGCCAAAAAATAGTGTCACATTTTTCGAAACGAAACAACTAGTGCCAGAAAGAGTTTTTCTATTGGAAAATATCTAGTTTCTGCATCAAGTAGTGTTTTACTTATGTAGAAGACTGGTATTTACCCACCCGAAGACTCCTTGATGAGCGTCGAGCTTACAGTATGATCAGAGACCGCCAAGTATAAGTACAATCTTTCTCTGTCATCAGGGCTGGTCAACAAGGGTGGTTTGGCCAGGTAAGCTTTTAGTTCTTGTAGCGTGAGGTTGCACTTTGGGGTCCACTCAAATCGAGCTTTCTTCTTGGTCAACTGAAAAAATGATCAGCATTGATCAGAGGATCGGCTTATGAATCTATTGAGTGTTGTTGCCATTCTGGTAAGTATCTAGATTCCTTTAATGGATGGGTTGAATTTGATCGGGGTTGGCTTCTATGCCTCGATTAGTGACAATGTATCCCAAGAACTTTCCAGACCTAGTCTCGGAGGCACATTTTGCTGCATTGAGCTCACTTTGTACCTTCGAAGCACCTCAAATATTTCATAAAGGTCATCTAGATAATGCTTTGCTTCTTTTGACTTGATCACCATATCATCAATGTATACTTCAAGATTCCGACCAATCTGTTTACTGAACATTTTCATGACCAGCCGTTGATACATAGCTCCAGCATTTTTCAGACCGAAAGACATTACCTTGTAACAGAACAGCCCGATGGGTGTAATGAAATAGGTCTTCTCCTGATCATCTAGATGCATCGCTATCTGATGATATCCTCTATAAATATCTAGGAAACTCATCATTTCATGTTCGGGCATCACATCTGCTAGCTGGTTGATTTTTGGCAAAGGAAAGTTGTCTTTGGGACATGTCTTATTTAGGTCGGTGAAATCCCCACATACCCTCTATTTGCCATTCTTTTTCTTAATGACAACAGTGTTTGACAGCCATTCTGGATATTGAACTTCACGAATGACACTTGCTTCGAGTAACTTAGCAACTTCCTCTTTGGCAACTTCTATATGTTGGGGTGTTGACCTCTTACTTTTCTGTATCACTGGTCGTGAGTTTAGACTCACATTTAGCTTGTGGCCTGTCACCCTTGGGTCAATATCTTTCATTTCATATGGAGTCCATGCGAAAAACATCCTTGTGACAGAGTAGGAAATCCACCAATTGTCATTTTTCTTCAGAAATGAGATTTTTCCCTACAAGGAAGAACCTTTCTTCATCTTCAGGGTCGATTTGCACCTTTTCAAGTTCTCCGATGCTCTTATCACCAACTTGGGGTTTAGCTTCCTCTTCTGTTCTGAATGCCCGAACTTCCTATATTCGTGGTGTTGTGGAAGATACTACCATACACCGTTTTGTCATCGTCTGATCCCCTTAGATCGTCCTAATGTCGTCCACTTTTGGGAAGCATAAAACTTGGTGGAAGGTGGATGGGATGGCTCCCATTTGGTGAAGCCAAGTTCTGCCCATAAAGGCATTATGGGGACGCTACATTAACAACCTGAAATTCAACCTGTTAAACCGTTTTGCCGGCTTTGACTGGTAAAAAGATTCTTCCGATGGGAGAGATTGGACTTGAATTGAAGCCATAAAGTGGCAAATCCACTACAAGCAAGGATTCAGGGGACAATCCTAACCTTTTGAAAAGTCCATAGTACATGGTTTTGGCCGAACTCCCTTGATCTATTAGTATCCTTTTAACAGCAAATTCCCAGATCTGTAGTGTCACTACCAGGGCATCATTGTGACGATGATAAACCCACGCCAGATCTTCATCGGAGAAAGCAATCTTCATTGATGAGTGCATTCTTTTTGTGGATACCCCTGATAGGGCCGTTATCTCCTTGCGAGGTGTAAACATTGCTTCTTGACTCATATGCCTTTTCGTAGGAACGGCGTATATCATGTTGATAGTTGTCATTAGTTGTATCTCCCCACTTTTGTCCTTACTTTTCTCTTTCCGATCTGTGAAGGAGTCAATATAGGATCGCAAGTACCCGCTTTGCTCCAATTCTTCTAGAAATTACTTTAATGCCATGCAATCTTCTGTGAGGTGTCCATAATCCTTGTGGTAGGAACAATATAGTCTTCGATTCCAAAGGAAAGGATCACTGATCATCCTGGGTGGCCTAGAAAAGTAGGGTTCATTTTGGATTTTTGCCATCAGACGATATATCAGCGTGGTGAAAGTGGTGATGATTGCTCAGAAGGCTTCTTTCCTAACTTTTAGCTAATCAGCGATTGCATTTAACTCCTTTCTTTTTCCATCAGAAGACTTTTTCTCGTATTTTCTTAGAACCTTTGTCGGTAGCCAAGCAGATTTTGGTTGTTCAGCGTCTCATATGTCGTCTTCGATTCTGCAGTACTGCTCTACTCATCTCATTAAACTCCCCACATCGGTGGGTGGTTTCTTTGTTAAGGATTGTCGGAGCTTTCTCTCTAGTTGCAATCCTAACTTGAATGAAGCAACTGCTAGTTGCTCGTTGTAATTATCAATCTCGTTATACACCGCCTAATATCTACTAGCATATTCTCGTAGCCTCTCTGTGTCGTCTTTTTTCATTATGAAGAGCACATCCACTTCCTTTGGTGGCCAGCTATTAGTGATAAAGCATGAGATGAACGCTTGCTGTAACTATGCCTAATCGCTAATGGATCGCGGCCTCGAACTTATTGTACCATCGCAATGCCATCTCTCCCAAACTCGAGGAGAACATTCAACACATGATCGGACCATTGTTGCTCCATAATGTCATGGCCTGAGTATAATGTTAGATATGGCTAGTCGGATCTCCTTTTCCATCGTATAAGTTGAATTTTGGCAGGGTGAACCCCTTCAGTAGGTTTGCACTATCTATTGCTTAGGAGAACAGAGAAGCTAGATCTTCTGCGAAGAGTTTTCGTCAGACAGGTTTAGGACTGCCCCATGTCCGACCATCAAGCCAACTTTTCAAGTCATTCTTCTGGTAGTCCTGAGAATCTTCTTTTCTGGTGATCTAACGCTTTTTTTGCATCCAATCAAGATTGCTGCTAGTTGTTTAGCCTGTGGTCCGATGAAGATTGGTTTATCTATGGTCACTGGTAGCCCTTGCTCATGCATCAGGCCTTCCACGGGCCAATTGTAGTTCTTCCTCTAGGGCTTCAACTTGTGTCATCAACTGTTCTATGAGCCGAGTCTATTGATTTTCGTCATCCGAAGGGGGAACCATTCTAGCTAAGTTTTCCGGTACACCCTCAGAATCATGGGAAAAACTTTCTCTAGCCATATTTTAGATCAGCAAATTTTAGGGGTCACTTGGTATCTCTTCTAGAGCAGGATAGATGCTCATCTTTTCTCGAGTTTTCCACAAACAACACCAATTATGGAACGACGAAATTTTCTCCACAGGGAAAGCGAGATAAGCTGCTCATTCCTATGCTCTGTAAGAAGACACCAAGTCGTCAGTGATCACTCCCGGCAAAATTTGGTCGGGAGGATCCTCCGATGATCAAGTGCATATTATATTGAAACGAAAGACTAAGTTATATATATATATTTTACTTCCTCTTGTTGTTGTTTCTGGCTCTTCTTTTTGTAGTGTTTGTACCTTATTTTTGGACTGTCGGATAACTGTCTTGATCCAACGGTTTCTTATTGTAACGCCCCAAATTTCTAGCCCAAATGATAATACAACAATCATGGCTCTTTTAAGGAAAACGAATATAAATCTCCAAACTTACATTACATGCAACAATACATTAATCCAACAACAAGTAAATACCCCCAAGGGGTTTACAAGTTTCCAAGGCTTGAGCCTAGTTGCACAAAATGGTTATTCAAACCCACACACATACAGCCCTTGGCTTACACATAGAGTCATAGTAAAATGAGAGTCTCGTACTCTCAACACGCATTTCCTCGCCTCTAGTTAGGCAGCATCACCACATCTTTTCCTGCACAAAAATTCCGTAGGGTGAGCATAAAGCCCAGTAGGAAATCCTTAACAAAGTATATACATTTTATACAAGTCTCAAGAGATGAAATACACATGCCATGCTATGCCCTTTTGAAAGAAAATCACATCTTCATCTTTGAAAACCATCATGCTCAATGATGTCATGCAATTTCAATTCTTCAAAACTTAACAATTCATTTCAAGAGCGGTAAATACGACTCTGGTAATCCCTAGGTCGATGTCTGCAAGTAGACTATACAAGTACTACCAATTTGTCATTTTTACCGGTATTAACCGGAAGGCTGGACACCTATCCGCGCGGGTTTTCGGTCTTTCACCCGGACTCTCAGGCCAACTTATTCAATATCATCTACACCACCTATCAAGACTTACCAACGTATTTATCCCAAAACCATTCCACGAAAACTTGTTTCTCAACATTCTTTTCTCAATGCAATTTTTCAAATCAACTTTAAAAATTTAATGTAATCAAATGAATTGATATGCCAATAACACAAGATGAATATAAATACTTTTATTTCAATTCATCATCTAAGGAATAACAAAATTCCATCTTCTCAAGTATCCTCAACAATTAGTCATTTTAAGACTATTTCAACGTTTTGAACAATAATTTCCAAATGAAGAACAATTCTCATATCTCCTAAAATTCGTCATTTATATAAATATAAATAAGAAATTTTCCAAACATTCATTTATTTTGACACACAAAATAAATACAATAATATCATTCATGGATTTTCAGTCGCTTTTTAAAAAATCCCCAAATTCTAGGTTTTTTCAACAAAACTATACAACTCAAATTTTTTGAAAGAAAACTTTCCAAAATCATCTTTTCTTCAATCAACGAAGATCAAAACCCATAAGATCATTTTAAAAAAACAAGAGACAAACCCACTTTCAAAATCGCTCAACTTCTTGAATCAACAATCAATTTTCAAAGCTATCGAAAGATGATTTTGAAAATCATCTAGATCTTGCAAAAATATTTATATAACTCTAAGAAAATCCCTACCTCAAGTTTTGAAGAAGAAATGAGATGAAACCCCCAAAATCAACGGTGTCAAAACTCGATCTTCACCGCACACAATGAAGCCCTCGAGAAGTTAACCAACTTTGATGAAAAACCTATGGCAAAACTCTAATGGATCTTGAGAAATCAAGGTTTTAATCTAATTTGGCGTAGGGAAATGTAGAGAGAAGGGAGAGGAAAGGGTTTTTAGAGAGAGAGAGATATACAAAAGTGATCTGAAATATCAAATTCACGAACTGATATAACATGGTCTGCTCGAGCGTGGAAAGCCCCGCTCGAGCGTCAAATACACTTTCCCAGTACTTTTGCAGACAGGTCAAACTTTTGGAACCAAACATTCTCCGCTTGAGCGCATAAACGGCCGCTCGAGCAGACAAGCAACTTCTAATGCATTTTGCATTTTTGCTTCATGGGCGCTGCCCCTCAACCCTGCCAAGGCGTTGCCCTAGGACCCACCAAGGGGCGCTGGCCCCTAGACCCCCGCGAGCTAACCGGGCAGCTCAATCCTCGACCTACCCAGTCGAAGTGGCAGAACATAAAAGATACACTATAACCCGATACAAACATGAGACATTACCTGTTCCAAATACGCCGCTACAACCCGATAACCAAAATAAGGGGAATACAGGGAACTAAGATAAGTAACACCGTTTAAAACCATACCAACCCGAGCCCGGAACACCACAAAGAGATGGGTCAAAACCGGGATCGCTACACTTATGCCTCCAGACCCTGGTCGGGTAAGTGGTCATGCTGTCTTGATTTATCACCGTCAGATTATTATACTTCGGATGGCTTGGATTAGTTTGGAAACTTATTCCTATCTTCGACCGTCGGATCTTACTCATCGGATGATCATGTTGTCAGGATACACTGATCCTACATCTCTATCTCTGTCAATTCTGATCTCCATCGTAGGTTACAAATGGATCCAAGGGCTCTCCTCTGTACTGCAGATTTCCTTCCAGAAGGCGATCTTATTCAGACCTTTGGTCACGTGACTTTGTCTCTTTTTGGATAGACTTAACAAGGGTTTGGGCCTAGCCCTTACTTTGGAGCTCCTTTGGCTGGGTTAAATGCTCTGGGCCATACATCCATTTTTTGGGGCTCTAGGTCGATATTTTTACCCTCCACATAAATCATTTTGTATCCAATGTATATACGAATGAGTGAATTTCTATTTATTTATAAATGGGGTTGTATATAGCTTCCGCATGTTATTAATGAAATTGGGTTATAATAATGGATATGGTAATATTTTTGAGTAATAAATAAAAGTAAGGCATAACAAGATAAAATGAATAGCAGATAAAAATAATAAATAAATAAAAATAAAAATAAAAAAAGATAGAATTTGAAAAACACAAGACATTTTTCACTAAATTTAATGTAATTTTACTTAAATCAATACATTATTTAACATTTTTACATATTTTTAAGGCACATTCTACACACTCTACGGCATTAAAAAATTCTCATGAAAAACTTGTTAGCATTTCCCATCTGTGTTTTTTTTTTTTTTTTTTTTTTTTTTTTTTTTTTTTTTTTTTTTTTTTTTTTTTTATGCAAACATCTAAGTCCAATGATTCATTTGTTAAAATTATAGTGTATTACTTTTTTGTTTTATTTGATGAGATTATAATCTTACATATAGTTATTCTTGAGGAAATTTTTTTTGTTTTATTTGATGAGATTATAATCTTACATATAGTTATTCTTGAGGAAAAATTAGTGAAATATCCTTCTTCAACTTTAAATAGTAGGAAAGTTTTAATATATATATATATATATATTTAATTAGTTAAGATCCCTCAATAATATTATTAGAGAAATTTTAGCTCGTTTTCTTTGAAATTTCTCTATGAAGAGTTGAAAATTTCTCTGTGAAAATGTTAAAGGATCCCAACTATTATGAAAATGTTGCATGTCCTTTATCTTATAAAATTCTAATATCAGGGTTTTTAAACTGAAAATCCCTTTCTGGAGATGGGGTAGGCTGCTATGCAATGCAAGGCACAACAGTTACTGTTGTGCAATCATTGAGGCATATTTTAGGACTCATTTTGATGATCTAAACCATTCACTTTTTAGAGTACATCGAGTAGAATATACTTGCAAAAAACTCAAATTGATTGGATATCATAGACCTTTTCATCGACTCGCATTTGTATTCAATTTTATACTTTGAATTACACTTATCATTTATTTTTGTAGATACAAATGCATTTCGATGGAATGGTTAATAATATCTTATCAACTTAATTTTTTTATAAGTATTTTTTACTCAATGTACTATAAAAAGTGAAGGATTGGATAATCGAAACAGGTTAAAAATAAAAAAAAAAATAAAAAAAAAATGAGCCTCAATGGCCACATAGCAGTGGTTGTTGTGCCCTCACAGCAACCAACCCATCTCCTAATTTAGGATGTTCATTGAAATTTTAACATTTGCTATTACAATTTAAGATTACTTATTACAATAAATTTTTAATATTTGTTTTAAGATTAGATAAGAATATAAAATTATATAATGTAAAATTTAAACTTAAAATTGATTTTAATAAAATTTGTTATATATATATAATTTAGGGGAATTACATATTAGTGAGGATTAGAAGAAAAAATATATTTACAAAAAATTAAAAAATAAATAAAATTAAAACTATTAATATTTATAATTTATCACTTTTTAAAATAAAAAAAAAAAAATGAGCCTCAATGGCCACATAGCAGTGGTTGTTGTGCCCTCACAGCAACCAACCCATCTCCTAATTTAGGATGTTCATTGAAATTTTAACATTTGCTATTACAATTTAAGATTACTTATTACAATAAATTTTTAATATTTGTTTTAAGATTAGATAAGAATATAAAATTATATAATGTAAAATTTAAACTTAAAATTGATTTTAATAAAATTTGTTATATATATATATAATTTAGGGGAATTACATATTAGAAAGGATTAGAAAAAAAAATATATATTTACAAAAAATTAAAAAATAAATAAAATTAAAACTATTAATATTTATAATTTATCACTTTTTAAAATAAAAAAATAAAAAGAGTGGATGTTTTACATCTACCCTGTTTATCTTTTTACTTACTTTTATTATCCCTATGTACTTCTACTTTTTTAGTTAACAATATATATTGCCCATGAAAAAAATAAAAATAAAAAGAATCTTATTATTTTTTCTTTGAATAAATTACACTTACACTTCCTGAGTTTTGTATTTAATACATATCACTCACTGACATTTAGAAAATTACACTAACCCCATATCATTGTAATTATTTAGACGGAATGAAAACATTGAACTCATGCACTTTTTTTCTTGCTTTGCTTTATTTTCTCTTTTTCTTTTTTTTTTTTTCCTTTGCTTTACTTTTTTTTTTTTCAATGTAATTTTTTATTTTTTTCTACTAGGAGTTGTTGTCTTTTATATGAGTAGAGGGTTGGTGAAATGATATTTTTAACTACAGGAGTGGTAATGTAATTTTCAAAATGTCAGGGGGTGGGATGTAATTGGATCAAACCTCAAGGGGTGTCAATGCCATTTACTCTTTTTCTTATTACTAGCAGTGCATCGGTGGTATCATGGTATGTACAAAATTTCTTTAAGGGTAAATTACACTTTGTACCTATGCACTTTGCACCAAATCCTACTTTGACTCTTACATATGAAATTATGACAGTCAACTCCTTGCATTTCTAGTCAAATCTCACTTTGGTCCCTACACAGGAAATTGTGACAGTCACCCCCTGCACTTTTGGTCAAATCTCATTTTGTTCCCTATACTAGTGTCAATGTAACCCTTCTATTACTCTATTAGTTAAATCTTTAATAGATTGCAGTCATACGACAAGAATATGACTACGAAAGGAGAATAAGAGAGAAAAAACATCTCCATTTCCCACCAATATACACTTTGTCTCAAAATTTATATCAAATTATAATTGTATTAGGCTAAAACAAAGCGCATATTGTGAATGATTAAGAAGATAAACTAGGGTTTTCCATCAATTGGAATCACATAATTTTGTTTTCCAAAGTAACACACTTTTCTATCAATTCCTCTTCCTTACAGACAGAAAAGTGTAAGGGTAGCTCTTTGATTTCTGTGCTGCCTTTTTTAATTTCAAAAGTCTTATTTTCTTACCTCTTCGTCCCAATTTTCAACATATGAATATATGCATATTGTATTATATAACTCTCATGTGCTTATCATGTAGGAAAAAATATGTGTTGGAAGGAAATTTAGATGATTTTCCTCTCATACTCTTATTTTGTAGTCATATCCTTCTCACATAACAACATTTTATTCGAGATTTAAACAATTGAGTAACAAAAGTGGGACATTGATACTTGTGCAAAGACTAAAGTTGGTTTTGACAAAAGGTATAGAGAGTTGATTGTCATAATTTCATATGTGAGGGCCAAAGTAGGATTCGGTACAAAATGCAAGGGTGCAAAGCGTAATTTACCCTTTGTTTAGAAAAAAAATAATAAAAAGTAATAATAATAATAATAATTTGATATAGCATTTTGCTTAAATTTAAAATTTTATTAAGCAATAACATTCACACTTCATTTTAAGTCACTTACTCTTTATTTTTATTTTTTATCTTCTAAGCCTCTCAAAGGGGGGCCTAAGAAACTAAAGTCACGTTTGTTTAGCGATTTAGATTAGATGGGATTGTTACTGAGGGGATGGTTAGTAAAGAGATTATTAATGTGGGAATTATTAGTAAGGAGATTAAGTAAAAGTATGTTTGTTTTTTATGATAATGGAAGAGATTATTAGCGATGTGATTGCTAAATTATTTTTATATAAAATAAAAATAAAATATTTCTATACTAAAAAAAATTCTAAAACAAATATAATTTTTCTTTTTTTATAAATAACAAGCTGCACTTGGGTTTTAAAAAAAATACAACCTAATCCTCTCACTATTTTTTCAATCTCAGCTCTCCCGTAGTTGAGCTACTTCAGCCATAGTACTGGATTGTTAAGCCACCTAGGGTGTGTTTGATTCAAGGGATTAGGGGGGGATTATTTACTGTTCGGATTGCTTATCGAATGGAGGGGAATGTCCATTGTTTGGTGCAATTTTAGTCTGCCGGACATGGAGTCCGGCCAGACTCCATATCCCTCATATGAGAGACTAAACAATCCTAGGGGGATGGGATTATTTCCATGGGATTGGTATCCCATGGGACTAATGTGTGAAATATTCATTTTACCCTCATGCTGTTACTTAGTAAACAATTTGGAAAAGATAATGAAAGGGACACTTGTGCCGAAAAGTAGGCCGGGCTACATCAACATGGAATATGGTGTTGGGCCGTGAAAGGAGAACTTGGGGTGCGTTGTGAGGCCGAATTAGATCCACACTGAATATGGTGCAATGCCAGATTAGGATTGTTTGGGATGTATTTGGCCGAGCTAAAACTTCATGGAACACGATGTCAGGCCGAGTCTAACCCACACGAGTTATGGTGTTGGGCTAGATTTGGCCGAACAGGCTTAAGGCGAGGGCAGAGCTATGGACGGTTTAGACTGCAATTATGAAGATAGACAGTCCATGAGACTGTGGTGCGTAGCCGAGATGCCGAACAACGTGTCCGACTTCAGTCGGCACTGATAGGTCAATTTGGTCCGGTTCGACATTAAGCAGTCTAACGTGATGTTTATGTTTTACCAAGTAATAGCTCAGTTCAATATTCCATGTGGACCAACGATGAGAAGAGGGGAATCCACTCTGGTATGCATCAATACCGTTTGGTGGTACGACAAACACTGTTTGGCGGTTTCAATCTCTACACATGTAAGAAAGGTAGAGGGGAGCACAACTGCCTGTCCAGGAAGGACAACAGAGGTAGTGCGCCCACAATCTCTGTGGCTGCATGGCCAGCCTTGAAAAGGAGGAAGAGGCACATGTTGGAGGTAAGCAATCTGAAGCAATCTTAAACTCTCTCTCTCTCTCTCTCTCTCTCTCTCTCTCTCTAGAGTGCTCTACCTTCTCTCTTCTCCTAGAAAGCTAACGTGACCGTCGGAGGGGTTTTCTAGCCAACCCACCTGCCGGGTAGCTCACCTTTGTTTTGTTCACAGTGCTATGAAGTCCTAACGGAGTGAGACGAGCTTGGTAGTAAGGAGGTACCGAACGAGGCGAATATTTCTCCCCCACACAATTAGAGTCGTCTGTGGGAATCGAACCCACAAGTAAGCCGAGCCAAATGGGCTAGCCGTCCTAGATGCAGCACCTCAAAGAGTTATCAACGTCATTCATGGAATCATTTAACCAGCTCGGGTATGCGAGCTTAGAAGGATGATTAAGAAGGCGAAGCACATGAGGGGAGTGCTCTCTGTTCAGCCCGCCGTGAAGAAAGGGAAGACCCAGATAAAAGGCATCTTGACCTTTTCAAGCAAGGACTTGGAAAAAGTTCAAACACCGCACAATGACGCCTTAGTTGTGACACTTCGCGTCAAGGACTTCGACATCAAAAGAATACTGATCGACCAGAGGAGTTCGGTCGAGATCATGTACTATGATGCATTTAAGTAGATGAAGTTGGAGGACAAAGACCTGGCTCTAGCAACGTCTCTTTTGGTCGGCTTCAACTCTCAACCGAAATGGCCGATCGAGAAGATCATATATCCGGTCGAGGCTGGATTAGTCACGAAGTAAGTGGAGTTTTGGGTGCTGAAGGTCCCATCGACCTACAACCTGATCTTGGAGTGGGGCTGGTTGCACACTATGTAAGCAGTAGTGTCGATTTATCACCAGGTCATGTGTTTCCTGCTCCAACTGGGCAAATCAAAGAGGTTTGGGGGGACCAAGTAATGGCCAAACAATGCTTCATCGCAGTGAATGGTAGCCGGGCAGCTAAAGGCTTTGTCCAAATGATAGAAGGACCAGAAGGAAAAAAAGTCCTAGAAAATGTAGGAAGGAAAGCTAAAGAAAAGTCGGTTGAAGACCTGGTGGAGGTTCGGTTGCTAAGAATGATCCGAAAAAATTCTTTCTCTTGGGCTTATCATTGTCCAGCGCCAAGCGGTTAGAGTACGTCAACTTTTTGGTCTCCAATATTGAGGTTTTTGCGTAGACCCAATCATTTGTCATCAGTTGAACGTCTTTTCCAACACTCGACCAGTCATCCAGAGAACCCCGCGCTCGGCTTTGCACCATGCCAAAGTAGTGGCAGAGGAAGTGAAAAACTTGCTGGAGGCTGGGGCAATTGAAGAAGTGCACTACCCCAAATGGATTTCTAACACGGTAGTGGTGCCGAAGAAAAATAGAAAATGGCGAGTGTGCGTTGATTACAAAACGGTAAACCGCGCCTGTCCCAAGGATAGCTTCCCCCTCCCAAGAATAGACCAGCTGGTGGATCTTACCGCTAGCCATCAAAGGTTTAGCTTCCTGGACGCATATCGCGGCTACCACCAAATCGCCATGTACAAACCCGACCGAGAGATCACTTTATTCACCACTCCAAGAGGCTTGTACTACTATAAGGTCATGCCGTTTGGTCTTAAAAATGCTAGGGCAACTTTTCAAAGGATAGTGACCAAAATGTTCACTCCTCTTCGTGGCCGCACTATGGAGGCCTATATTGATGATATGGTAGTAAAGAGTAAGGACAAATCCCAACACCTTGCCGACCTAGCAAAGATGTTCGCTGTACTCAAACACCATAAGCTGCGCTTGAATGCCTCCAAGTGTGCTTTTGGAGTGGGAGCTAGAAAAATTTTGGGTTTTTTGGTCACCAACTGAGAAATTAAAGCCGACCCTTCACAATCAAGGCAATTCAGGAGCTGGAACGATCGAATTCCACAAAGGACGTGCAACATCTCGCCATAATGGCAGCCGCACTGAACATATTTATTAGCTGGTCATCAGATCGTTGCAAGCCCTTTTTTAAGACTTTGAAAGCCAAGTTTTTCTGGAACGCGAAGTACGACCGCGCTTTAGCAGACCTCAAGGCATATCTCTCTTCCACTCCTATCCTGGTCACTCCACAGCCAGCAAAGAGCTCTACCTATACTTGGTTGTATCGTAGCATGCAGTAAGCGTGATGCTTGTCCAGGCTGAGGGAATTCAACATCTCCCTATCTTCTATGTTAGCAAAACACTACTCCCAGCCAAATCAAGGTATCTTCCGGTAGAGAAGTTTTCCCTAGCTCTCATTATGGCCTTCAGGAAGTTGGCACACTATTTTCATGCCCACACAATAGTGGTGCTGACCGAATTTCCCCTCAAGGTGCTCTTTGAGAAAGCGGATTTCATAGGTAGAATTTTGAAGTGGGCAATAGAGCTGGGGTAGTATGACATCAAGTTATAACCGCACACAGCTATCAAAGCTCAAGCCCTTGCCAACTTTGTGGCAGAATTTGCCCCTGGCACTCACCTTATTTGTCCTATTGATTTGGCTGGTGTGGACTTGGCACAACCCACAGTTTCAATGACACAAAAAAGGGTGATGAACAAGCAATAGAATGGCAAGATAATACCATGCTAGCAAGGGAAGAGCCGGCCAATTTACCAAATGACAAGTTAGGTGAAAATACAGGAAAGCATATGGCCGAACCAAATAGTACCTCAGACTTGAGAAACTCTTAAAACCCCTCCGACTGTTGTGAGATATGGAAGCCCTTCATAGATGGAGCCTCCAACAAACATGGCGCCGGGTTGGGAGTCGTATTGACCTCGCCAGATGGACTGACCATTGAGCACGCAATCACGCTTGGATTCCCAGCGTCCAACAATGAGGCAGAGTACGAAGCCCTCCTTGTCGGCCTAAAGAGCGCGCTATGAATGAAGGCATCAGAGCTCATGGTATTCAGCGACTCTAAATTGGTCGTCAATCAGGTCTCTAAAGAATATGAGGCCAAGGATGAAAGGATGGCTAAGTATCGAGCGTTAGTACGCGCTGAGGTCAAAAAATTTGCCACGATAAGAATGGAACAAATTAACCGCAAAGAGAATAGTCAAGCCGATGAATTGGCCTGCCTGGCATCTATGCAAACCACCTTTCCTAATCCTTTGATGATTGAATTCTTGCCCCAACCAAGCATCGAAGAACTAGAGGTGCCCAAGGTACTCTGCGCCGACTTGGGACCATCTTGGATGGATCCAATCATCACCTTCTTGAAAGATCGAGTCCCCATTAAGAAGAAGGAAGCCAACAAGATAAGGGCCAAGTCTAAGCTGTTCTGGCTCTCCCCATCCGGTGCCTTATACAAGAAGTCCTTCACTGGACCATACCTAAAATGTGTCCACCCCAGCAAGGTTGAAGCTTTCCTCTTTGAAATTTACAAAGGGATGTGTGGTAGCCACATTAGGGGCAAATCGCTGCCATACCGAGCCATTTCTCAAGTCTATTAGTGGCCGTGTGTGCAGGCTAATGCGCAGAAATATGTTCGCAAATGCGAGAAATGCCAAAAGTTCGCTCACTAGATCCACTAGCCGGCCAGAGAGTTGTTCCCCCTAACTAGCCCATGGCCATTTGCACTTTGGGGGTTGGACATTGTGGGACCCTCCCAATGACTCCGGGCAACGCAAGTTCTTCATCGCCGTTACTAATTACTTCACCAAATGGGTGGAAGCCGAACCGTTGGCCACCATCAAGGAGAAAGATGTAAAGAAGTTTGTCTAGCAGAATGTCATCACTCGGTTTGGCGTCCCAAAGGCCCTTATCTCGGATAACGGCACGTAATTTGACGGAAAACTCTTCCATGCCAACCTACCCTCAATCAAATCGTTAAGCCGAGGCTTCAAACAAGACAATCTTGGACGAGCTGAAGAAACAGCTAGAGAAGGCCAAAGGGAGGTAGGCTAAAGAACTCCCCAACGTGCTCTCGGCATACCGAACTACCCCGAGGTGCTCGACCGGTGAGATTCCATTCGCCCTAGCTTATGGCATGGAGGCAGTCATACCCCTGGAGATTGGCATGTCAACCATCCGATCTAAAAACTTTGAGCCTGACTTGAATGGTGAAGCTATTGCCCTAGAGTTGGACCTGGCTGAAGAAAGAAGGGAACGAGTACTAATCCACATTGCAGCCTATCAACAAGAGCTCTTTAAGAAATACAATAAGGCCGTTCATCCACGTTTGTTCAAAGTTGGAGACTGGGTCTTAAGGAAGGTGATAGGCAACACGCTAGTCCTTGGAGAAGGCAAATTAGGTGCAAATTGGGAAGGGATGTACAAGATAGTAAGCCTGGCCGACAAAGGGGCATACCATCTGGAGGACTTGAACGGCAAAGCCATACGAAGGCCATGGAATGCGGCCGACCTCAAGCTATTTTACTTTTGAAATGTAATCTTTTTTTCCTTTTTTATTTGAAAGTTGGCCTTTTGTAACTGCATGTAATGTAGGATCTGCAATGGAAAATAGCAACTTTTTTCTCTTCTATTATGTGTTTATGTATTAAAGTATTAAGCTACTGAGTGCAAAGGGCAATTCGGTCTTAGCAGCGATGGTCCATTTTGTAGATAATTAGGACACAAGACCGGCTAACTTCGCTCAAACCAGGCTGATTTTGCCTGCCATGCAAACAGTTTGCTTGTTCTGAGTTGATTTTGCTCGCATCATTGAGCTGAGTTTGCTCACGTATAAAACAAGTTGGTGTTCTGCCCAACCTATGCTTCAGCCGAACTGAAATTGCTCTCCCCCAAGCTGATTTTGCTCTCCGGGAAAAAGTTGGTGTTCTGCCCAACCTCTGCTCCATCGAAACTGAAATTGCCCTCCCCCGAACTGATTTTGCTCTCCGGGAAGAAGTTGGTGTTTCGCCCAACTTCTGCTATAAAACTGAGCTGACTTTGCTCTTTAATCCAAGCTGACTTTGCTCACCAAAAATGAGTATGCACTTTGTCCAAACTTAAGCATCCCTCAAACTGAACTGGTTTTGCTCACCCGGGGAAAAAGTTGGTGTTTTGCCCAACTTGTGTTCGAACTGAGTTGATTTTGCTCGCAAAAAAGGGTTGGCTTTGTGCCCTACTTTTGACATGGAACTAAGATGATTTTGCTCGCTATCTGGTCGTAAGGACATTGTGTTTCCCCATATTTAAACTGGCTAAATCCATTCAGTGAAAGGCTATTTACGTTTATACTATCTGGGCGAAAATTAGCTCAGCATATCCAGGTACACTTCACATATGAAAATTTATTTCAGCCATATTCAAGTTAGCACAGCAGTTATTCAAGCGAAGAAATGAAATTGAAGAAGACGGATGCATATAGCGACTGAAAAGTAGCTGATTTTCATTCATCAAACAGTTCAATTACACAAGTGGAAATCATAGCCCGGTTACAATAAATAAAATACAAAAAATAAAATACAAAAACGCCTAATCTATGTTCACAGTTTCCTCCTGCTCGGCTTGGTCTTCCTCGGTTGTGTTCATCGCAGGCTCCTCTTCAATGATGGGGCTCAGATCCGATCTTAGTTCTGCCCCTTCGCTGCTTGGCGAGTCATCTTCCTCATGGACTGGTTGTTGATTCTCATTGGTCGGTGGGGGAAGTGCAGCCTCAGCCGCGCTAGCTGCCTATGCTGCCTCGATCAATTTCTGTTATACGACTGCGGCGTAGGCCTGCATGTGCGGAGGAATAAAGGCAAGTGGAGGGTTCTTGAAGACGTCAGAGTCAGGGCCATGGCCAAGCTTCTCTATGGCAGCTTTTCCAGACGCATTGAAAAAAAATGTCTTTGGTCCCCTCCACCTGCCGCTCATAAACCTTCTCGCCTTCCAAGTAGCCACGGTCCTCCGCTTCGTCAACTCTCTCCTTTAGTTTGGCCTTGTGAGCGGCATGGTGCTTGCGTAGCTCGGCCAGATACCTCTCCTTCTTAGCCTGGACAGCCTTTTCTTTATCCTCCTCGGCCCGCGCTAGCTTCTTGACCATCTAATCCCATTCGGCAAGTACTACCTCATGAGAGGACTTTAATTTCTCCAGCTCGGCAGTCTTGGACTTGTTGTCAGTGATGGCCTCCAGCAGACATTGCCGAACAGAGACCATGCGCTCATGGGTGAGGTAGTTTTTCTACACGACCTGCAAGAAATATGACGTTAGTACTTGCCAAGCACAAACTTGTCAACAACAAAGGTCACATACATACCAGAACTATTGACTTTGCGGCTGACCTAAGAACTTTCAGGTTAGACAGCTCATCATGCCTCTTCATGTCTGTTGGAAGGAACAGACCCTTGGTCATGTTGAAGCTAAGAGAGTAGTTCTTGTCAGCATAAACTGAATTGGTCATGGTTACTACTTGGCCCTTATTTTTCAGCTCGGGTGGCCAGACTGGGGGGGCAGCGGGACGAGTGGACTACTCTACCAAGGGCTATTCAGTCTGGTCGCCCTGATCGGCAAACGATTGCTCGGTTGAATCTTCATCAGCCAAACGTTGTTCGGTCAAAGTCCACCTAGGCCTCTTCTTCGACTGACCAGCAACTTGCTCGCTGGCAAGAGCCAGCACTGGTCCTTCGTGCACAGCTGGCCTAGAAGTTTGGCCCCCTATCGTTTCGGCCGGTTATAAGTCACTCGGCTCACCCGTGATCATCGATTTGATGGTGCAAATTTTTGCCATCTCTTGTTCAGCAGTCAGGGGAACAAGTTTGATCGAAGAAAGAGTCGGATTTGGTTCTGGAGAAGGGGCATGAAGAAAGTCGATGACCTTGATTTTGAGCGGTGCAGTGTGCCAATAGCTCGGTTCGTACCTTTTGGGCCTCTCGTTCTTCGATCAGATGCTGAAGAGCAACCCTTATAGCCTCTCGGTTAGCATTGGAGTAATTGTCCGCCAAGAGTTTGTAATCTGCAAAAGTGAAGCAAGAGTTAGATCGGCAAAGACAAATCAAATCCAAAAAATTAAACCACGCTATGATGCTCACCAATGCTCCCGAAATTTTACGTATATACCAACCCGGTATGGGCGCTTCTATGTCTTCATAATTTCCAGACACCCACAAAAAGTCATCATTGTTCAACTCTTTGTCCGAATTTCCCTCTATGAGCTTTGCACGGCCTTTTCTAACCTTCAGGTACTAGCACAAGCCTCCTTTATTTTTACTAAGAACATATTGATGGAATATCTCGGTAAGGGCGAGGTTCAAACCGAGGATCCAGTTCAGCGTGGCTACGCTGTTTATTATTTTGTATGTGTTGTTGGAAACTTGGGTTGGGCACAACCTAGTCTACCTCAAAAATTCGCAGACTAGGGGCTAAATTGGGAAGCGGAGGCCACCTTCTACTATCTACACCATGGAGAAAGGGTAGGCATCTAATTTGCCCCATGGTGTATCTCCTTTCTTCGCCAGTTCAATATGAACGTCATCTGGGATGCCGCACTCCCTTCGGAACCGGCTATGGCTGCAAACGAGCTAACCATGAATCGGTATTTTCCCATTTATCCTTGTCTAATTTGATAGAGTAAATTTGACAGTAGCTCGGGAAAATAGAGCGGCTCAAGTGATTATTTGCTCGGTCTTTGAGCCTCATTGATGGTGGTGATGAGGTGTGCCTGGTCGGTCCTAGTTTCTGCATTATTAAAAAATAAGTGCAAGTGTTATCACGGCATCAGATCCACGGCTATCAAAATACGCCTAGCTCGGCCTTGAATGTTCTGGTACCTTATAGTCTTAACTCGGTATTTCAGCTCGATGATGAAACCTAAGACGTTAGGCCGGTTTTGGGCCTTCATCCTGTTCTCTTGACGTTTATCTCAGCTAGATGATCCCTACAAGTTTCCAGCACGGTCGCTGTCGCTTGGAAGGACCACAAACCACTTTCAGCTCGGCTCAATTCTACTTATGGATCTAAAATTGGAATTTAGCTCGGTTTTGCCCAGAAATCAATCAATCCATCCTAAACACAAGGCTATGTACTGAGATTAAGGGAAATTAGGGGCACGACGGCCCTATTTATGTTTTTGGCTTCAGTTTTACTTTGGTTCTACGAATATCTATCAACCTTACCCCATGAAAAGGGCACCGGCAGTATACCAACAGTCTCGAATGAAGAGGAAAATGAAAAAACTCGAAAAACACGAAGAACAACAATGGAAAAAAGTTAGAAGAAAGAAAAACTTACGGATTTGGGCGCCAAATCGAGTTCCAATCGACCTCGACCTCTGCTACGATGTTCGTTAAGATAGAAAACACTGGAAGCGACGCAAGCGAGAACGACAACAATGACGACGATGGTTACGGTGGCAGAAGCTCAAGGGTTTAGGGTTTTGCACAGAGAAAGATGAACAGTGATGAGGAGGGGGGTTGACCGTTTATGTATATATGAATGATAGTGAAAAAGCGCCAACTTTTCAAATTTCAGAGATAATGGGACAGTTGTAAGGCTGCATGGAACTAATTAGGGAAGGCCATGTGGCATTGAAGTTATGGGTTATCAGTACGGCCAATTGATTAATGATAAGACAATCGGCATAAGTCTCGATGACCGACCAAAACGGACAGCTCAGTCAGAAATAGTAATCCCAGTCGCGTTCAGCTCGGATGGGATTAAGGGACAATTGAAAGGGAGATTTGTGCTGAACAATGGGCCGAGCTACACCAACATGGAATATGGTGTTAGGCCGTGAAAGGAGAACTTGGGGCGCATTGTAAGGCCGAATTGGATCTACACTGAATATGGTGCAACGCCGAATTAGGATTGTCTAGGATGTATTTGGCCGAGCTAAGACTTCACGGAACATGATGTCAGGCCGAGTCTAACCCACGCGGGTTATGGTGTTGGGCTAGATTTGGCCGAACAGGCTTAAGGCGAGGGCAGAGCTGTGGACGGTTCGGACTGCAGTTGTGAAGACAGACGGTCCTTGAGACCGTGGTGCGTAGCCGAGATGCCGAATAGCGTGCCTGACTTCGGTCGGCACTGATAGGTCAGTTTGGTCCGGTTCGATATTAAGCAGTCTAATGTGATGTTTATGTTTTACCAAATAATAACTCGGTTCAATATTCCACGTGGACCAATGACGACAAGAGGGGAATCCACTCCTGGTATGCATCAATACCGTTTGGAGGTGCAACAAACACTGTTTGTGATTTCGGTCTCTACACGTATAAGAAAGGTAGAGGGGAGCACAGCCGCCTGTCCAGGAAGGACAATAGAGGCAGTGCGCTCACAATCTCTGTGGCTGCATGACCAGCCTTGAAAATGAGGAAAAGGCACACGTTGAAGGTAAGCAATCTAAAGCAATCTTGAACTCTCTCTATCTCTAGAGTGCTCTGCCTTCTCTCTTCTCCTAGAAAGCTAACTTGACCGTAGGAGGGGTTTTCTAGCAAACCCACCCGCCGGGTAACTCACCTTTGTTTTGTTCACAGTGTTACGAAGTCCTAACGGAGTGAGACGAGCTTGGTAGCAAGGAGGTACGGAGCGAGGTGAATATTTCTCCCCTACACAGATAAAATAGTCTTTTGAACATTTACAAATTATTTTTTTTGTGTTGTTAATTTAAAATTATGTATTAAATAAAAATATATATTTAAATCAAATTTAATTAAAAATTATGACCTTATAAATTATATTTTTTTAGTATTATTAAAAAATTAAATTTATATATTAAATAAAATTATTTTCAAACCTCCAGTGTATTCTCAAACCAAACGTGCCATTAATGGACCCCACCTCATCCACAATTCATTTCACGCGGCGCCCTAAAAGTATACTCCTTCTGTCCCAAAATAATGGTCCCTTTTGGGAATCTAACTTTTTTTGTAGTACAATTATTGCATTTGAAAAAAGTTGATTTTTCAAAATTATCCTTTTGATAGTACATTTTTTGGGAATATCAATGTCACAATTACACTTTTTATATTGTTTATTAATTTAAAAGAAGTGCAAAATAAGAAATTTATATTATTTTTATACTTGATTTTTGAAGAGGGACTAATATTTTGGGACAACGAAAAATAGAATAAGGAACTAATATTTTGGGACGGAGGAAGTAATATAAATGGGTGAAAGTACAGGCCTTGACTTTGTGGAGACCCAAGGTAAATGTTAAAAATATAACCTTTATGCTTATTTAACCACAAAAAAAAAAAATGATCTGTATTGACACAAAATTTGATTGTATATATAAAAACTAAAATTACTAGAGTTTACGTGTGTTATGCACGGGAATTATTTAAAAGATTAGATATATTGTATTTTCTAGGTAATTTTATATGATTTTTATAATTGACATAATTCATAATTATTGAGATAAACATAATATTGAAATAGATTTTGAACATTTTTGATGTGTAAAGTAATTAATTTATTCAACTTTTTCTATGACCTAACTGATTGAATACAAAATTTAATCAATTTCACCTTAAAAAAATATTTATTGAGAGGCAATTGCAACAGATATATTTGACAATATTTTATAAACAATCTATGCATTTAGAAAATAATCATTCATTACTATTAAATAAATCTTGGCTTCAATTATTTTTAAAAAAATATCCAGTGAAACTTCATTTTTAAACTACTTGGTTCGTTAAAATGAATTTGAATAGAATGAAATGAACTTTACTTTGACTTCATATAAAATTATTATTCTTTCATAATGATAAATAATGATTCTATTTGTAATATATCTATTATTATTTTTTTTATTTGTGGTAAACAAACGGAAAAATGAACATCAGGATAGAATAATTATTTATTGTAATTCATTTCAATAAACTAAACTTATTAACATAAGAACTAACTTATCAGAAGTTCTATTTTTCAGACAAAATTCGAAGGCCGAGATGGCCGCGTTACTAGACTACCCTCAAGGCCGACGTTAAATATAGCGTAAATATCATTGTCATTGTTTTGTTAGTTTTTGGATGCTAACTTCTTTCTTTTCTTTTCATTTTTAATAATTTTTTTAGTTGGTACTATTATAAATAATTAAAGGGGCTACAGATATGATATTTTTAAGCTTTTAAATTTTTCTTTAATTTTTGGTGCTCAAAAACATATCAAACTGTAATTTGTGTTAACTATAAAAATCAAAATTAAAAAGAATATTTGAGAATGTTATTTGATAAGATTATAAATTATAATAGGCAAATTGCACTAACGGTTTCTGTAATTTGAGTGCCACTTTGATCCCTGTCTTTTTGATTGTGATATATTTGATCCTGAATTTTGAATCTCGTTCTAAATAAGGACAATTAAAAACACTGTTGCTCCATTTCAAGGGCAAAATAGTCAAATTGATAAAATATAACTTGTTTGACAAAAATAAATGTCAAAAAAATATTTTTGAATTTTAAAAAATCATTTGTACCCACCAAAGATAAAATTATATAAAAATGATAAATCTTTTACATTTTTACTTTTTTTTTATCAAATTAACTTTTAGTATGTGTTTGGATGATGATCATGTAATAGGTGGTTATTATTGTTAATGTTTTTAGATGATTATCATGTAATAGATGATTTTTAAGCTTTTGATGTATAATCAATATAAATATATATATATATATATATATATATTAGATAGTGTAATCAATATATTTAATATATGAAATATTTTTAGTTTTGAACTTTTTGATTTAATGAATTAGTTTAATAATAACATCAAAATTGTCGTCATATTTGTCTTTTGAAAAAATAGAAACCAATTTAACGAAAATAAATATCAAAAAAAAATTTATTTCTACTCCCCAAACATAAAATTATATAAAAAAAAATAATGTGTTTTAATTATTTTTTTCACTAATTTAATTTTTAGTTTTTTAGAAAAATTTTAGAAAATAGATTCTGAAAATTAAACTAAATAGAACTTTATAACCAATAAAGTTTCAACACTATTCATTAAAAAAAATGCCATACATTTCAAACAACATACAGGTTAACCAATACAAAATAAGTTGTATGACGACTTTACTCTTCAAATAGACCATTTGTAAAAGAAATATCTTTAAACATTTTTAATTGTTCTTATATAAAATAAGATTCAAAATTCAAAATTAAATATATCACAATTAAAAAGTTAATAATCAAAATGATACAAATCTCAAATTATAAAAATTATTAATGTAATCCGTCTAATTATAAATTATAAATTATAAACACCACAAATGTCATTTATGAGTAAGTAGGATTTCTCTTTCTTTTCTATTGAAGAAGTAAGAGTCAATAGTCAATATAACTACCGCACTAACAACATGCCAATGTTATATAAACACCACATATGTCATTTATTATTAAGTAGGATTTCTCTGTCCTTTTCATTGAAGAAGTAAGAGTTAGTAGTCAATATAAAAACCTCACGGACAACATGCCACAAATGTAACGAAACAATCCCATTCCGTTAATTAAGGGTGGGCATGGGTCGGCTACGAAACCTCCAATCTGTCATTCGTCCGTTAAATTGGCGGATTAGAGAAAATCAATCCGCATCCCTCCGCCAATCCGGCGGATGTGGATTAAGCGGATTGGCGGTTTGGCGGATGGATGCGAATTGGTTTGACGGTTTAAAATTTTATAAATTTTCAACATAATTCAACTTGTGCACTTCCTCAAAAAAAAAAAAAAAAAGAAAAATATTACAGTCAACGACTTAAAAACCTATTACAATCACTGTATGTCCCATCCAAAAAAAGAAAGTTTGAAACTTTAGAATATCACAATCACTGCATGGCTCATCTATATATTACAATAACAGCATGATTCATCCACATAAAGTATTACAATCTGTGATTCTTAAAATATAATAACAATTCAAACCATCAAAACCATGAATAGGGCAGTAGTAGAGATTGTATGTCTCTGTATTGTTACGTCTATATATGTTTTTGAAAATAAAAACCAACCAGCATATATCATATTTTCTATTTATTATTTTTAGAGTTAAATTTAAAAACTAAAAAAATATAGATAAACAATACGTTTATTTTTTTCAATTTAAAAAATATATTCAAGTTGAAAACTTTTTTTCAACTGAATATTTAAACTCTTTTTCAATTGAAAACACAAACAAAATATTTAAACAAATTGAAAACATAAAGTCTTATAAATTATTAGGGGTGTTCGCGGTTTGGCGGTTCGGTTGCGACCAAAGAAATCTCAAATCCGCCATCCGTCCGCCAAATTGGTGGATTGGAGAAAATCAATCCGCAACCGTCCGCTCGTCATAACGCATTCGTCCAAAATGTGGCGGATCGGTTCGGTTCGGTCGGTTTTGGCGGATCGGTATATCCGCTGCTCACCCCTACCGTTAATGGGTCTCGTATCAAGGCTTGCGACCAATGATTTGTTATTTGTCAGTCAACTTTTTATATTATGATAGTCAAGATTTGATCACATGTGGACTACGTCAATGATGTAATTTAAATTTACAGGGCCGGCCCTGCCCTAAGGCAGGTAAGGCTTGTGTCTTAGATCCCATATTTTGGCCCAAAAATAGGGCCCTCAAATTTAAAAAATTGTTATAGGTCCAACTTTTTTTGTTTTTTTTTTTTTGGGTTTTAAGATTAATTTAAAGGGCCCCAAATGTTTTATTGGGCCCATGTATAATTTAGTCCATATTTATTTATAAATGTGTTTGGCTCATATTTATTAAAATGAAAATATATAAATAAATAAAGAAAAACAATAGGGCCCCTAAATTTGGTAAAACATATAAACATATATAACATAGGGCTCCTAAATTTGGCCCAAAAATAGGGCCCCTAAATTTGGTAAAATATTATAGGCTCAATGTTTTTTTTTTTTTTTTGGTTTTAGGATCAATTTAAAGGGCCCCAAAATATTTTTTTGGGTCTATGTATGATTTACTCCATATTTATTTATAAGTGTAGTTTGGTCCATATTTATTAAAATGAAAATATATATTAAAAAAAAAAGTGTTTAGGCTCAAGAAAAATAATACATACAATATATGGGTCCTATTTTTTTATTTTTTATTTTTACCTTCTTTATCTATTAGATTTTAGTGGAATAAATAATTTTGCTCAAATTTTTTTACCTAGGTCTTTATCAATTTTAATTGAATACTTTTTTTCTAATTTTTTTGTTCTAATTTTATTTTATTAAATTGTTTTGTTTATAATTTTAATGATTATATGTGTAAGTAAATTTTGTTATAGCTACAAACAAATAAAAAAGTTATAATTTATCATTTTATTCATGAATTTTTTTTTCAATATAAAAGGGCTCCAATTTTCGAAGTTCGCCTTAGGCCCCGACGAATTCAGGGCCGGCCCTGTAAATTTAGGTTTTATTTGTCATAACCTTAAAAAGTTAAAAAATTAAAAAGTTACTATCATATTTAAGTTATATCATCTTATTTAAGTCACATCATTTCTCTATCATATCACTTCAAAGCTAATCCATACCTAACTCATATTTCATAAAAAATCAAAAAATATTTAGATCATTCCCCCTTAAAATTCTATGAAAAACTTGGGCCGCGTGTTCAAAGAGGTCCTGAGGGAATCTTCTCAGATCTTTCCCATGCAGTGTGAATTTGTTCACGCGGTGAAAATAAAATGCACTCTCTTATTAGTTAATTTCACATTATTTGTGGGACTACTCTTTTTCAACATCCTCTTGGTCAATTTTAACTTATTTAGAAAATTATTTTTTTAATTTAACCCATTAAAAAGTATGTTTTTATTTACATTGTTTAAATAAATTCACACTCCTTTAACATGTGGAGGACAACGCAAGCCGTAGCAGTTGGATTCAAAACTTGAAGATTCGTTTTTATGAATCTCTAATAAATTATAATTTTATATGTACGACTAATAAATTATAAATTAAATTATGAACTGTACCTAAGACAAGGTGAATTACAATATCAACGCGAATCACACATCTATCTATCTATATATTATATAAGGAAAAAAAAAATTTAATGAAAAATCTTATGAGAGTTTCAATATCTCATATTAGTTTTTTTTATTTTTTTTTAATTTTAAACAATTAAGAAAATCTCCATTGACTAACTTTTATTTAATAATCCCACATCGGGATAAGAAGAAAAAAATGAGTTGCTTCACTCATATAAAGTGAATATTATACTCTCATCCCATTTAGTGAAGAGCCTTATAAGAGTTTCAATATTTCATACTAATTTTTTTGATAACAATTAAAAAAATCTTCATTGGCTAACTTTTATTTAATAATCTCACATCGGGAAAAGAAGGAAAAAATAAGTTGTTTTACTCATATAAAGTGAATCTTATACTCCCATCTTATTTAATATTGTAGTGTTGTGCATATTTCAATTTAATATAATTTAAATTTTAAAAGTTTTAATTAATTAATTATGACCTAGCCAATTAGGCTAAATCATTTTGATTTGATTAATTTGTTGGTTTAATCACGATTTTATCAAAATATATTAATTAGATTTGTTTGATTCGAAATAAACTAAAGATTGATCTGATTAAAGATTGAAAGACTAAGATTGCTTGATTAGAAATAAATTTTCTGTCCAAATAATTGTCAACTTTTATTTAATAATCCCACATCAGAAAAAAAAAGAAAAAAAAAAACAAAAAGAAAAACAAAAAGAGTGAATTGTTTCACTTATATAAAGTGAATCTTAATAGTGTAGTACTGTGTATACTTCAATTCAAGAAAGTTTAAATTTTAAAATTAAAATAACAGTTAAAAGTTTTAATTAATTAATTTTTGTATAAGCTGGTTGGTCATTTGACCTAACCAATTAGGCTGAATCATTTTGGGTTTGATCGATTTATCGGTTTAATCGCAATTTCTCATACTGATTTTATTAATTTTAAACAATTAAAAAAATTTCCATTGACTAACTTCCATTTAACCATATAAAAATAAAACTCTAAGTAGTTTATGATTTATTTTATAATCCCATATCGGGAAAAGAAGAAAAAGCAAAGTTTGTTTCACTATCTATATATCTATATAATAAAGCAGGATTGTTTTTGAAAATGTATCATAATATCTCAGAGATACATTTTGTTTGAATGGTTAAGATGATTCAAAATCAATATCTAACAGTTGAGATCAATTTTTTTCTCACCCACTCTCAGCTCTCTCTCTCTCTCTCTCTCTCTCTCCCATATCTGCCCACTTTCTGCTCTCCTTCTCTACGCGTTCTCTGTACCGCCCAAACACTCTCTACTCTCTCTCTCCCACATCTGCCCAAACACTCTTTGCTTTTCCTCTTTACACGTTCTCTTTTCAACTCCCTCTATGGTGGATCTCTCTTATCACCCATAAGCTTTCAAAATTCTTTCTGTTCTGTAACCCTAGAAATGGCGACCATAGGTAGCAGATCAGAGAAAGTGAAGACAATCTTCCAATAATTGGCGGCACCCAACCAATAGAGAAAGAGTAGATGTCGTCGCTCACCACCACCACCGCTATTCATCATCATCGTCGCCATGAGCAAACCAAATGGATACTTGGAGCAAAGAAGCAATTGGGATGATGGCCTTTCTTGAAGCCGTCAGAGTCCTCCGAAATTTTCACATTTTTTTTTTCTTTTTGAACAGGAAATTTCATCATTGTATCAGTGAAGTTTCGGTCTCAGTTTTTGGATTTGAGGTTGTGATTTTTGCCTTAATTTATATTTCCTTTCTCTTTCGTAGATGTAAGATTGTTTAGCTTAGTGTGTGCCAACATCAATAAATAGAATCTATTTAAATTGTTAATTTCTTGATTATTAATTTATTTTCCCATTTTTGATTATTAAATTGGTGTATTTTAATAAATTTCTTGATTTCTAATTTACCTTATTTGAAATATTGCATTACTGTATAAAAATTGTTAATTTCTATGTTTGATATTAAAATATTGCATTCCAATATAAAAATTGTTAATTTCTGTGTTTGATATTAAAGATTTAGATTTTGTGACCAATTTTTATTTTTTATAGTTATTGTAACGAATTTATTTGATGTAAAAACGTGTAGAGATATGAGATAGCCAACGATTCCTTTGTTTTTTTCAGCTATGTTAACTCACAATTTCATTATTCTTTTTTGTTTTCCTCAAATACATTCGGTTCAAACTTGGCAAGGTAAGATTGTTTGTTTGTTTTGATTTTGGTTGTTTTTGGCTGGGTTTGTTTTTGGCTCATGGTTGTGTTAGCATTTTTAGGTTCCAAAGGCGTTGCTCCTCCTTCGGCTCCCTTCGAACTAGGTAAGACTTCGAACTTGCTGTTGTGTTTTTCCCTTTTTGAATTCTGAATTTTGAATATTTTGAATTTTGAATCTTGAATAAGTTTTTGGGATTCTTATTTGGATTTGTATTAGTTGTTTGGATTTGTAGTTTGAATTCTAAATCCTGAATGAGTTTCTTAATTCTGAATTTTGTCTGAATTTTGAATTTGTTGTTTAAATTATTTGGATTTGTCAGTGATAGTTGCAAGTCTTACATTGTTCATAGTCATCACTTGCATTGCTTTTGCATGTTTTTCCAAGAATAGTGGCCCAAAATTTGCACAATTTTCATTTCTTTGTTTGATTCCCAGTTCTTGTGAGCTTGTGTTTGTTGTGCTGTTGTATTTTTTGTTGGGTTTGTGTTCAAGCCTAATGATGTTTGTGTTTTCTTGAACTGGTTTCTCTGGGTTAAGGGTTCCCAGAATTTGAGATATTGTGCTGTCTATTATGGAAAATGGATGAAAGCAAAATACAACTTTGATGGGCTAAAGATATTTGAGTGACTTTTTAAAAATAGTTTGGATTTAATCATTCTTCTTTAATTGAATTGTCATTTGACCTTTTATTTTATTGCACTTTTCATTAAGTTGATTTAAGAGAATTCGTTACCCAGAACATATGATTTTAGTTCCATGATTGTATCCATAAATCCTATATCACATCTCTCATGCCCTTCATTAAAATGTAACAGTGGGTGTAACACTCTTTTGGGTGTCTGTCCAGTCTTGGCTTGAAAATAGGGCAAGTAAGACTATTTTGGGTTTTCTCTTTATTAATTTCACTTCAGATTTCTTTGCTGTGTTTCTTTACATGTTTGTACCAACTGTTCTTTTATTATATTATAAATCTTGCAGCTTTCTTGCTATTTTGAGGTTATAAAAATATATAAGTCTTTGGTTGGATTGTAAGGGGTGAGAAAAGAAAGGAAATGACATAACACATCACACTGGTTTACTGCATGTAAAGGCATTACTGTCATGGATATAAACTGTAAGCTACAAGATTTGAGGCCCGTGATCACCCATTTTGATTGATTTTAATTCATTTTGAACCATAATGCATCTTGAGATAGTCTGTAGTTTATGGAAAATTTTGGTCATGGAACTTTGTTCGAAATCAAAATTACAGCGCTGATACAAAATTGATTGACTGGAATACAGAGAGAATTTCCCTTGTTGCAATTCAAATGACGCTGCTCCTCTTTCGAGTTCCTTCGAACTCACACTCGAAAGGTGAGACTTCGAACTCGCTCCCTTTCTCTAATCTTCATCCCTATGTTGAGTTGTTTGAATTGTTTGAATTTGTTGTTTGAATTTTGTCTGATGTGAGTCCTTGATATTGGTTTGGAATTTTAGCAAAAATCTGATTGTAAGTGGCGTTTATTAAATTTTTGGTTATATAAACTGTTTATTGAGTCCCTCTTCCTCTGTTATTGAGTCCCTTCGAACTCACACTCGCAAGGTAATTTTAGAATTTTTTTCGGATTATGTTGATTACTCTCTGTTATATTTTTTTTTAGTCAGATACATTGTGTTATTGAGTTTATTTATTCCTTTATTTATTGTCTTTGTGTGCTCTAGTTTTTGTTCCATTGTTAATAGCATTTAGATAGCCAATTTTTGTTTAATACAATTGGATTCCCACATAAAATAGCTGAGGTGTGTTCAACTGTAAATTCTCATTCAATTTGGTATACATGTACATGCACTCACACATGGATATATCTATGTTTGGGCTCTGTATGAGTTATTTATTTTGTGAGTTGTTCAATTGGGGTGTGAGGGAAAAAACAAGAGACTAAATGTAGAAAATATTTGCCATTGATAGATTTTGCAGAGTATTGTGATACTAGAGACGCCAATGTTTAGACCTCAATTTCCTCCCCAAGGTTTGTTCTCTCAAAAAATGGCTCATGTTAAATGTTTTTGACATTGTTGGTATGAAGATTTGAGAAAGTTAGGACTCTGATGAAGAATGTTTCAGTGACAACACAATTTTGTACATTCATCAATTGAACAAGAAGGGTAACACAACATCCAAGGGTAAAAGCAATGTTGTCTTAACTGAAAATGGCTCAAGGCATGTTAGTATAAGTTCGCTCTTACGAAGAATTAATTTAGTAATATATTTGGGTGATCCACATGGAAATGAAATTATATATTTGATGTAGGAATAGAGAAGCTTTCAATAATATAAGGATCGTTTGTTTTTTAAATCATTGGCTAGCAAGCATAGCATTGTAACATACAATACAATGAAGTAGAACTATGGACAAAACATGTTTGTGTGTGTATACATGATATGAACTGCTTATCTGTAAGCCAGTAAATGATTGTGATAAAATAAACACTGATTTACAATTTCTAAGGTGCACAAAAGATCTCTTCCTGATTTGGAAACAAATTCTATCTGTTCAAAATAAACCAGTACGTAGAAGTGATCAACGGATACTAGATTTTAGTTTGGTCCACTTCATGACGATGCATATAGTTCTAAATGAAATAGTGAAATTCTGTGGGGACTACCTTGCCTTAGAAGTTAGGAGTAGTTAACAAGCAAAAGACGCAATCATCTATTTCCATAATTAATTGATAGAATTTTTATGCCCTTTTCAGGAGCCTTCTATTACCACTAGAATTAAGAAAGTGGAAAACAAAAGTTGAAGTCTGTAAAACAGGAACTAAAATGAAAACATAAAACCAACAAGTTCTCTAAGAAGAAAAAAATTTCAATATATTTTTTTCAATATCTTTATCAAAAAATGACACAAACTTCACAAATTTCAACATGATACGTATAAATTACAATTATGTGTTGATCTTAATATTATTTATACCGTACCTTTAGGTATGGGCATACACTAATATATATATATATATATATATATATTATGAGGAAAATGGGGCTTTTAGGCAGAAGCTTTTTAGGAGCTCAAAACCCTTCTTCTAAAATTATTGAATTTTCTTAATTTTAAATAATTAAGAAAATTCTCATTGGTTAACTTCCATTTACCTTTTATTTTACAATCCAATATCAAAAAAGAAAGAAAAAGTGAATTGTTTCATTTACATAAAATGAATCTTATGCTCCAATTTATATAAGCAAAATGAGATTTTTTAGTGAGAAACCCTATGATCAATATCTCATACTCATTATTTTGATTTTCTTAATTTTAAACAATTAAGAAAATCCCCATTGGCTAGCTTCCATTTAATTTGTATTTTACAATCTCACATAAACGTTTTTATTTTAAAAATAATTTTGTATGAAATTTTGAAATTCTCATAATATTTAACTTCAAAATAAATACAATCCCACATCTCGAAAGAGATAAAAAAAAAGGGGAAAAAAAAAAGGTGAGTTGTTTCACTTATATAAAGTGTTACAATCCCAAATTAGGAGAAGAAAGAAAAAGTGAGTTGTTTCACTTATATAAAGTGAATCTTATAAAGGGCTTTTGAGGGGAGAAGCTTTTTAGAAGCTCCAAACCCTCATTCTAAAATTATTGAATTTTCTTAATTTTAAACAATTAAGAAAATTCTCATTGACAAGCTTCCATTTACCTTTTATTTTACAATTCCAAAAAAAAAAAAAAAAAATTGTTTCATTTACATAAAGTGAATTTTATGCTCCAATTTTTATAAATTATTGAACTTTCTTACTTTTAAGCAACTAAGAAAATCCCTATTGACTAGCTTCCATTTAACTTTTATTTTATAATATCACATTGGGAAAAAAAAAGAAAAAATGAATTGTTTCACTTATATAAAATGAATCTTATGTTCTCATTTATATAAGTAAAATGAGATTTTTTTCGTGAGAAGCCCTATAATCAATATCAATTTTTTTTATTTTCTTAATTGTTTAAAATTAACAAAATCTCCATTTGTTAGTTTCAATTTAACTTTTATTTTACAATCTCACATAAAGGTTTGGATTTTAAAAATAATTTTATGTGAGAATTTGAAACTCTCATAATATTTAACTTTAAAATAATTATAATCCCACATTGAGAAAAGAAAGAAAAAGTATAGCGACCCCGGTCTTTTTCCTTTAGATTGTTGTATCCGGACTTAAGTTCCGTGGATCCAGGCATTGTGTATTGTTGTTGTTGTCCTTTAATTCTTTATTTTTGAGTTATAGGTGTTTTGGGCAGGTTTGTTACAGGTTGGTTGGGTTGACCAAGTGTTGCTGTCCAGAATTTTGGACCTTCGCTCGAGCGAGGAGTTGGTCGCTCGAGCGAGCTGTTGTTTTTGTTCTTCGCTCGAGCCAGGGTTTGGTCGCTCGAGCGAGAGTCTGCGTCTGGGCTTAGGACCTGAGAGATGTGTTTCTTGGCTCGAGCGAGCTTTTCTTCGCTCGAGCGAGCGAGGTGTATGTTTTCGAGTTCTTCGCTCGAGCGAGCATTTCGTCGCTCGAGCGAGCTTCTGGGTTGCAGACCTGAAGCATCGAGTTTTTGGCTCGAGCGAGCTTTTCTTCGCTCGAGCGTGGATTTTTTGTGTCTGGTCGCTCGAGTCTTCGCTCGAGCGAGCCTGTTCAGTTTAAATAGGCAGCAGCGGGTTTTTAATCAGTTTTTCTATCTCTTTTTGTTTCCAAACCCTAGGTCCGACTCTTCTCTCTCTCCTACACACCTTCTACCCTAGGTTTCATCTAGTTTAGGGTGTTTCTACCCTAGATCCTTTATTAAAAAGTTAGAGTGGGTCGAGGGCTTCAGTTTAATCTGAACAATTTGGTTTTGGAGCACTTTGGAGTTTGGGTCATCTTCGTCTTCTCTTTTGGGTTATTTCTTCGAGGTAGGGATTCCTACTCCAATGTATACGTTTTGTTCTAAGTTTTAGCATTTTAATATGTTGGGGGTAGTTTGGTAATTTTGGGAAAAACCCTAGTTGTTGTATTAAATTGAATTGTATGTTTAATTTAAGGAAAATTGGGGAAATTAGTTGAATTCATGAGATGAGGAATTATTGATTAAATGGGGTAGTTGATTAATTTAAATCATTGCCTATTGAATTGTTGATTTATTTATTTCCAGTTAGAGATAACTGTTTTGGGCTATCGGTGGAGGATAGTCATGATTGTTGTAGACATTGCATGTGGATTAGGGATAACTGGAACTAATCACATTGGTTAAGTCATTAATTTGACTGTTGAATTAATACAGACATTATGTATTGATTGTGTGTTGTATATGTTATGTGTTTACATGCATTGCATTGTTTGGGAGGAGATAGGGGATGTACTCCACGGTTAGGGGAAGATAGGGGATGGACCTCTAACCGGATTTTGTTTGGGAGGAGATAGGGGATGGACTCCATTAGCATCACTATTATGTGTGCTTATTGATATTGAAGTGTTTTATTGATACAACACTAAAATGTGTATCATATTGGAAGTATGAAGTGTTTTGATATGAGCCTAGTCTCATTTGTTTGTTGATATTGGACGTAATGTGAATATGCTATATAGTTCACAGTTGTAAGTTTGGCAGGTTCTGAGCCATATTGATAATGGAAATGAAAGTGTCATAGACATTAGTGTCTTAAGACTGTATGTTGATATAATTGATTATCATGGTTAACCATCTTGAATGCTAGGACTTTATTCAATGCTTATATTTGGTTTAGTATTTTTCTACTGGGCTGTGGCTCACCCTTTATGGGAACATCATTTTCAGGTTCAGGTGATAAGTTACCTCCAAGGACTTAGCTTGGAAGGACTTGGATTTGAAGACTAGATTAGTTTTCTGTTTTTATTTGATTTACATGTAAACATTCAAGCCTAGGGCTTCATTTGTATTTGAGTTAGAACTCATATTTTTGTGACCAAGTGTTGGCCTGGCAAGATGTAAGCCTGTAGGGCATTTATTATGATGTTACATGTAATGTTTTCATTTCGTAATACTCTGATGATTGAGATAATGCAATGTTTTCTTTTAATAATGCAAGTCATTGTTATATGTATAATGGGTTATTTTTGAGGGCGTTACAACTTGGTATCAGAGCGTACCGGGTTTGAATACTTTGGGTACGTGGGAAGTGATTAGTATCACAATGGGTTCGTCTCGTTTGATAGAGACTTAGTGTAGTGGTATATGTTTACATGATAACATGTTTATGTGATTATGTGGGTATGGAATGTAGTTTCTAGGATGTGGATTGGACCCTTGAGTTGCTAGTAGTCTTGTTGGAAAGGCAATTGATCACTGCTGCTTCCAACCGGAACTATGGTAACGCTTTGGGACTATCATTATCCGGGAATGAAATTCGTAGGTGCTTATGTGATTATGTGCTTACGTGGAGTGAATTATTGTTGTCCAATGCATTAGGACGCGAGTGTTTAGCTTCGGCACATTTATTAATGTGCTAACGTCTTTGTTTCTTGTATTAGGATGTCAGGACGAGGACGAGGTCGCGGTAGGCGTGGTAGGCCGGGTAGGCAGGAAGTGCCTGTGCCAGAGGAGTTCCAGTAGTACAGGAGATTCCGGCAGTTCAGATTCCGGCAGTGCAGGAGGGAGTAGGCCAGGCCAATGTGGCCGAGCCGGTAGGCCAGCAGGCTATGGGCGCTTTAGCCCGAGAGATAGCAGGGGCATTCAGGGAGTCTGTAGGCATTCTCAAGCTGAGAATCAGGCTCAGGTTCATGTTGCAGATACGGGTCCTTCTTTTCTGAAGAGGGAGTTCTTCCGGTCCAACCCGGACGAATTTTTAGGTGATCCTAAAGAGCCGCTTAAGGCAGATGAATGGCTCGAACAGACAACGAAGACGTTTGAGATGCTAGGCATCGAAGACGGGGCACTGAAGGTGACCTTGGCATCTTTCCAGCTTAAGGGGGATGCGGGTCAGTGGTGGAAGTTCACTAAGGGCCGTATAGGAGGGACTTGGGAGGCTTTCGTAGATGCTTTCCAGGAGAAGTTCCTGTCTTCAGCAGTTAAGGAGAGGTTGAGGGAGCAGTTTTGCCAGCTTAAGCAGAACAGTTCTTCAGTGGCCGAGTTTGAGGCATCGTTTACTAGCTTGTCCAGGTTTGCACCTGAGTTGGTGGCGTCGAGGAACGCCGTTGCATTGAGTTTGAGAAGAAGTTGAGGCGTGGCCTCAAGTTGAGAGTAGTAGGGTCTTTGATTCGGGATTATGGGCGTCTGGTTGATGCTGCAGCCCATACTGAGATTATGATGCAGGAAGGAGGAGGAAGGGCAGAAGGCTCCAAGAGGAGTCAGGATGGGCAGAGTGATGGTAGGAGACAGAGAGGTTTCACTCCTCAGCAGTCTCAGGGTAGCTTTTCTAGATCGACTTTTCCAGTACCGAGTGCTAGTTCTGGGAAAGGCAGTCAGGGAGACATCACCTGTTTCAAGTGTGGCAGCTGGGCCACAAGTCTCCAGTTTGTCCTCAGAGGGGAGGAGTACAGAGAGCAGCATCTTCTTCGGCTCGATCTCAGAGCCAGAGTCAGGGTAGAGGCCAGCCACTCTCGTGTTCAGTGTGGTCAGCCAGGGCACATGAAGAGGTATTGCCCGCAGTTGAGTGGCACACCTGGTGCATCTGGTTTGAGGCAGACTCAGGGTCAGCAGCCAGCTCAGTCGGGTCAGGCCTCGAGGGCCAATCAGGGGGCTTCTTCGTCCCAGTCTGTGCAGCAGTCTAGGGGTGAGCAGGTTGATCAGAGGCCATCTGGGCGCGTGTATGCTGTTACCGCGCAGGATCTTGTACCGGCTCCATCTGTCGTGAGAGGTACCTTCTTGTTTTGCAATTCAGTTGCTAGTGTTTTGATCGATACGGGTGCATCTCATTCCTTTGTGTCTGCTGCATTTGCATCTGTTTTGGAGTTGGAGTTAGCTCAGTTAGCATCTCCTATTTGTGTAGTGTCACCTCTTGGGGGTGAATTGATCTTGAAACAAGGTGTTAGGGGTTGTGATATAGAGGTCGATGATCATAGAATCCCATTTTCCTTTGTAGTTATGCCTATGAAAGGCTTCGATGTTATTTTGGGTATGGACTGGTTATCGTCATACCGGGCAGTTATTGATTGCTATCGCCAGAGGGTCACTTGTTGTACCGTGGGCGGAGAGTGTTTTCATTTTCTGGGGGACCGGGTTGGTAGTGTTTTGCCACCGGGGTATGGTTCGCGAGGGCGGAGTGAGCTTAGTGGTCTACTTGCTAATCTTTCGATTAGTGAGGTGATGAGACCAGATTGTGTTGCCAAGGGTGGTTTGTGAGTACTCGGACGTCTTTCCCGAGGATCTTGTTGGGTTGCCACCGCATCGAGAGATTGAGTTCTCTATTGACCTAGTGCCCGGCACGGCGCCAATTTCTATGGCACCTTATCGTTTTGCCCCAGCCGAGTTAGTTGAGTTGAAGATTCAGCTCCAGGAGTTGCTAGATAAGGGCTATATCCGTCCTAGTGTTTCGCCGTGGGGAGCACCGGCCCTCTTTGTTAAAAAGAAAGGTGGTGCTTTGAGACTATGTATAGATTACCGGAAATTGAATCGGGCTACGGTTAAGAATAAGTACCCTATGCCTCGTATAGATGATCTGTTCGACCAGTTGAAGGGTTCCCGTTGTTTCTCTAAGATAGATTTGAGATCGGGTTACCACCAGTTGAGGGTCAGGGAGGAGGATATTCCGAAGACGGCATTCCGTACGCGGTATGGCCACTATGAGTTTCTGGTGATGCCATTCGGGCTCACCAATGCACCGGCAGTGTTTATGGATTTGATGAACCGGATCTTCCGGGAATTCTTAGATCGTTTTGTAGTTGTCTTCGTGGACGACATTCTGATTTATTCACCTTCGGAGGAGGAGCATGAGGAACACTTGAGAGTGGTGCTTGAGTTACTTAGAGCCCATAAGCTTTATGCTAAGTTTGGGAAGTGTGAGTTCTGGCTAGAAGAGGTGAAATTCTTAGGCCATGTGGTTTCGGGGGAAGGGGTGTCTGTTGATACATCCAAGACAGAGGCAGTGCAAGATTGGGCACAGCCTAAGAGTGTGTTTGAGATCCGCAGTTTTCTGGGATTAGCTGGGTATTATCGCCGATTTGTGAAGGATTTCTCCAGGTTAGCTTCACCTTTGACTAGATTGACTCGGAAGGGAGTCAAATTTGTATGGAGTGAGACTTGTGAAAAGTCGTTTCAGGAGTTGAAAGTTAGACTGACCACCGCTCCAGTCTTGATTATTCCGGAGAGAGGGTTGGGTTATGCAGTCTATTGTGACGCCTCACGAGAGGGTCTGGGTTGTGTGTTATGCAAGAGGGGAAAGTGGTTGCCTATGGTTCACGTCAGTTGAAAATTCATGAGAAGAATTACCCTACGCATGATTTAGAGTTAGCAGCTGTGATATTTGCCTTGAAGATTTGGAGGCATTATCTTTATGGTGAGAAGTTCGAGGTATTCTCGGATCATAAGAGTCTGAAATATCTGTTTACACAGAAAGACTTGAATTTGAGGCAGAGGAGGTGGATGGAGTTCATTGAGGATTATGACTTTGAGTTGCATTATCATCCGGGGAAGGCCAATGTGGTGGCCGACGCCCTTAGCAGGAAACCTGTTGGTGACATAGCTAGTATAGCCATTCGGGAGTGGGAGATGTTGGGTGCACTTGGGGAGTTTGATTTGCTTCTGGGCGAATCCGTTGAGGCTGCAGCCTTGTTTTCTGTTGTTGCGCAGCCTACACTTGTGACTCGGTGTTAGAGGCTCAGAGGGGTGACCTTGAGGTAGAATCCCTTCGAGAGAAGATCTCCAGTGGGAAGGTTGAGAAGGGTTTGACGGTGTATCCCGACCTGAGTGTGAGATACCGAGACCGTCTGTTTGTGCCGGAGTCTTGCCGAGAGGAGGTACTCCGAGAGTTTCATCATTCACGCCTTGCGGTGCATCCGGGAGGCACTAAGATGTATCGGGATTTGGGTCGCCAGTTTTGGTGGCGGGGTATGAAGAGAGATGTGGCAGCGTTCGTGTCTAAGTGCCTTACTTGTCAGCAAGTGAAGGCCGAACATCAGAGGCCAGCGGGTTTGTTGCAACCCTTGCCTATTGCCGAGTGGAAGTGGGAGCATGTCACTATGGACTTCGTTGTGGGTCTTCCGAGGACTCAGCGGGGTAGTGATGCTATTTGGGTGGTTGTAGACCGGTTGACTAAGTCGGCGCACTTCATTCCTATGCGCGTGAGAGATTCGGTAGATCATCTTGCCGACTTGTACATTCGGGACATAGTGAGGTTGCACGGGGTCCCAGTGACGATCGTCTCAGATAGAGATCCTCGTTTTACTGCTAGGTTGTGGCAGAGTTTGCAGAGTGCCTTAGGCACTAAGTTGACCTTTAGCACGGCTTATCATCCTCAGACTGACGGGCAGTCCGAGCGTACTATTCAGATCCTTGAGGATATGCTTCGGGGTTGTGTTCTTGATTTCAGTGGGTCGTGGGAGAGGCACTTGCCTTTGGTGGAGTTTGCCTACAACAACAGTTTCCAGTCTAGTATTGGTATGGCACCGTTTGAGGCCTTGTATGGCCGACCGTGTAGATCTCCAGTTTGTTGGGCTGAGGTGGGTGATGCACCTCTATTGGGTCCGGAGTTGGTGAGGAAGAAACGGAGGAAGTGAAGCTTATCCGTAACTTGTTACCCAAAGACTACCCCAGAGTCGTCAGAAATCTTATGCCGACCGTAGGAGGAGACCTTTAGTGTTTGAGGTGGGTGATCATGTCTTTCTGAAGATATCACCTAGGGGATTGATGAGGTTTGGGAAAGCGGGAAGTTGTCCCCTCGGTTCATAGGTCCTTTTGAGATCCTTGAGAGGATTGGCGAGGCTGCTTATCGTTTAGCTTTGCCACCAGTTGTCCGGAGTACATGACGTGTTTCATGTGAGTATGCTTCGGAAGTATGAGCCGGATCCATCACATGTGTTGGATTGGACTGATTTAGTGGTTGAAGAGGATGTCTCATATGAGGAGAGACCGGTTCGGGTTTTGGATAGGCGGGATCAAGTTTTGCGAGGCAAAACCATCCCTTTGGTAAAGGTTCTGTGGAAACATCACGGGGTGGAAGAAGCCACTTGGGAACGTGAGTTGGAAGTCCGCGAGAAATATCCGGACATGTTTGTTGATTTGTAATCTTGTATTTAGATTTTAATATTGTTGAACTTAAGAGCTTTACTTATGTCTTAAGTTGGAAAACTTGAGAATGTTTTGGTTTAATATAGTAGTTTGAAACTTGCTTCATAATGGAAGTGGAATGTCACATTTATAGATTGAATGTGTTTTTATATCATGGAATTTAATATGATATGGAAATGGAAATCACGTATATTGAAATTGTTAAGATTGAAAGAAAAATGCATGAATATTGACGCAGGTATATATTTATTTATATACTATTTGTGAGATGCCTCTTGATAAGAGATGAGATACCAGTATTGGGTCAAGTTGTTCATTATTGTAATGTCATATTGATAGAATTTGAGAAAAACTTGTTTTCGAAAACTTATGCTTAATTTCGGGGACGAAATTCTTTTAAGGGGGGGAGGTTATAGCGACCCCGGTCTTTTTCCTTTAGATTGTTGTATCCGGACTTAAGTTCCGTGGATCCAGGCATTGTGTATTGTTGTTGTTGTCCTTTAATTCTTTATTTTTGAGTTATTGATGTTCTTTGGGCAGGTTTGTTTCAGGTTGGTTGGTTTAGACACCAAGGTTGCTGTTCAGATTTTGGACCTTCGCTCGAGCGAGGAGTTGGTCGCTCGAGCGAGCTGTTGTTTTTGTTCTTCGCTCGAGCCAGGGTTTTGCCGCTCGAGCGAGAGTCTGCGTCTGGGCTTAGGACCTGAGAGATGTGTTTTTGGCTCGAGCGAGCATTTCTTCGCTCGAGCGAGCGAGGTGTATGTTTTCGAGTTCTTCGCTCGAGCGAGCATTTCGTCGCTCGAGCGAGCTTCTGGGTTGCAGACCTGAAGCATCGAGTTTTTGGCTCGAGCGAGCTTTTCTTCGCTCGAGCGTGTATTTCTTGTGTCTGGTCGCTCAAGTCTTCGCTCGAGCGAGCTTGTTCAGTTTAAATAGGCAGCAGCGGGATTTTAATCAGTTTTCTATTCTTTTGTTTCCAAACCCTAGGTCCGACTCTTCTCTCTCCCTACACACCTTCTACCTACCCTAGGTTTCATCTAGTTTAGGGTGTTTCTCTACCCTAGATCCTTTATTAAAAAGTTAGAGTGGGTCGAGGGCTTCAGTTTAATCTGAACAATTTGGGTTTTGGAGCACTTTGGAGTTTGGGTCAGCATCTTCGTCTTCTCTTTTGGGTTATTTCTTCGAGGTAGGGATCTCCTACTCCAATGTATACGTTTTGTTTTGAGTTTTAACATTTTAATATGTTGGGGGTAGTTTGGTAATTTTGGGAAAAACCCTAGTTGTAGTATTAAATTGATTGTATGTTTAATTTAAGGAAAATTGGGGAAATTAGTTGAATTCATGAGATTGAGGAATTATTGATTAAATGGGGTAGTTGATTAATTTAAATCATTTGCCTATTGAATTGTTGATTTATTTTTTCCAGTTGAGATAACTGTTTTGGGACTATCGGTGGAGGATAGTCATGATTGTTGTAGACATTGCATGTGGATTAGGGATAACTGGAACTAATCACATTGGTTTAGTCATTAACTTTGACTGTTGAATTAATACAGACATTAAATGTATTGATTGTGTGTTGTATATGTTATGTGTTTAATGCATTGCATTGTTTGGGAGGAGATAGGGGATGTACTCCACGGTTTAGGGGAAGATAGGTATGGACCTCTAAACCGGATTTTGTTTGGGAGGAGATAGGGGATGGACTCCATTAGCATCACTATATGTGTGCTTATTTATATTGAAGTGTTTTATTGATACAACACTAAAATGTGTATCAATCTGGAAGTATGAAGTGTTTTGATATGAGCCTGAGTCTCATTTGTGTTGTTGATATTGGACGTAATGTGAATATGCTTATAGTTCACAGTTGTAAGTTTGGTCAGGTTCTGAGCCATATTGATATGGAAATTGATAAGTGTCATAGACATTAGTGTCTTAAGACTGTATGTTGATATAATTGATTATAATGGTTAACCAACTATTGAATGCTAGGACTTTATTCAATGCTTATATTTGGTTTAGTATTTTCCTACTGGGCTGTGGCTCACCCTTTATGGGAACATCATTTTCAGGTTCAGATGATAAGCTACCTCCAAGGACTTAGCTTGGAAGGACTTGGATTTGAAGACTAGATTAGTTTTCTGTTTTTATTTGAATTACATGTAAACATTCAACCTAGGGCTTTATTTGTATTTGAGTTAGAACTCATATTTTTGTGTCCAAGTGTTGGCTTGGCAAGATGTACCTGTAGGGCATTTATTATGATGTTACATGTAATGTTTTCATTTCGTAATACTCTGATGATTGAGATAATACAATGTTTTTCTTTTAATAATGCAAGTCATTGTTATATGTTTAATGGGTTATTTTTGAGGGCGTTACAAAAAGTAAGTTGTTTCACTTATATAAAGTGAATCTTATACTTCCATTTAATATTATGGTATTGTGCATGTTTCAGTTTAAGATAGTTTAAATTTTAAAATAAAATTTAAAAGTTTTAATTAATTAATTTTGTAGTAAATTGGTTAGTCTTTTGATTTAGCTGATTAGGCTGAATCATTTTCGGTTTGACTGATTCATTGGTTTAACCACGATTTTAGCTATTTTATCAAAATATATTTTCTTTGATTTGTTTGATTTGAAATAAACTAAGATTGACTTTATTAAAAATTGAACAACTGAGATTGCTTGATTAGAAATGAACTTCCCGTCCAAACAACTGTTAATTTTTATTTTACAATCCCACATCAGGAAAATGAGGAAAAAATGAGTTGTTTCACTATATAAACCTTATACTCCCATTTATTATTGTAGTGTTATGTATGTTCAATTCAAGACAATTTAAATTTTAAAATTAAAATAAAATTTAAAAGTTTTAATTAATTAATTTTTGTATAAGTTGGTTGGTCCTTTGACCTAGGCAATAGAGTGAACCGTTTTCGGTTTGACTAATTCACTGGTTTAACTGCGATTTTAGCGGTTTTATCAAAATATATTGATTAAATTTGTTTGATTCAAAAGAAATTAAAGATTGACCTAATTAAAGATTAAACGGCTAAGATTGCTTTATTCGAAATAAACTTTCCGCCCAAGCAATTGTTAACTTTTAAGCAATTAAGAAAATCCCCATTAGCTAGCTTTCATTTAATTTTTATTTTATAATCTCACATTGAGAAAAGAAGGAAAAAATAAATTGTTTCACTTACATAAAGTGAATCTTATGCTCTCATTTATATAAGAAAAAAGAGATTTTTAGTGAGAAGCCTTATGATCAATATTTCATACTAATTTTTTTGATTTCTTAATTTTAAACAATTAAGAAAATCCCGATTAGTTAGATTATATTTAACTTTTATTTTATAATCTCACATAAAGGTTTTGATTTTAAAAATAATTTTGTATAGGATTTTGAAACTCTCATAAAATCTCTCCTTAAATGTATTCTTTTACAAAATATATAGATATATCGAAAATCTCAATGTCACTCTTATTGCTCCTTAATATAAAAATTATGAGATAATTGTGATAATTTTAAATTTGTATTTAAAACTTATAAATTATGAGATAGATTATTATAATTTTAAATTTATATTGTGTCAATTTTAAATTTAAATTAATAGATTGCTTTCCATATTTAGTGACAATTTAAATTTTAATATAATAGAATTGGAAAGTTTTGATTAATTAATTTTTGTATAAGCTGGTTGGTCTTTTGACCTAACTAACTAAACTAAACCGTTTTTTGTTTGAATGATTTGCTAGTTTAACCGTAATTTTAGCGGTTTTACATGTTACTATAATTATTTTTTACTCATTAGGTTTTTAAAATTTCTTTAATTATTTTCCTTTCAAAAATAGTGAACTACTAGAACTATGTCATTTTTTTTTTTATAACAAAGCATAATTTTAAATATTAATTGTCAAGAAAACAATTTTAATCTATCTATACTATATATTATAGTAAAGGAACATTTGAAACAAAATTAAACTTATATATAAAATTTTATTTACGAGAGACAAAATATAAAAAAATTAAATATAATTATCATATTTTTAATAAATAATATATTATTTTATCCTGTGTATAGCACGGGTGATATGCTAGTAATCTTATATGGATATGGGGGCTTACATATAGATATGTGTAACGCCCCCAAAATATAACCACAGATTCAACCGAAATATAAATAGATAATTACATAAATCAAAGTGTAACATTCTTACATTTCATAGTGTTAATAGTACAAAAGAGTTAAACATAAATAAATGCCCTATAGGCTTATACCTTTTCCAAGCCTTGGCTTGGTTACAACAAAAGTGAGACTAGCTCATACAATTTGAGCTCTAGGTTGTACAAAAGGTGAAAACAAAACAAAGATGCTCTTGCTTCCCCAAAAGTCCCTCCAATGCTATTGCCTTGGTAGAGGCATGCCATCATTTTCTAAAAATATTTTTTCCCAAATAGGGTGAGCCACAGCTCAGCAGGAATAATCTAACACAGTATATGAGGTTTAACAAAAATATAAGTGCAATGTGTATATACAATGCCAGGGATAAAATATTCACATTTTATATAGTCAAAGAATACCAAATCCATATTTCATTTCACTTCCCTTCAATTCATATCAATACATGAACCAATTCCATTATATTTCAATAACCTAAATGAGACTACAAGTCAATGGTTCCACAATCACATCATTAACACACAAACACTTCAATCTGCCATTTTACGAAAATTTCGTCCGCGGAATCGGCACTCATGTATAAATTTCGAGACTTTCACTCAGGATACTCCGACTAACTTAATTGTAATGGAGTCCATCTCTTTTTTCCTCCCAAACAGTGGAGTCCATCCCCTTTCTCCTCCCAAATAATCATATATATACAATGTATTTAAACACATAATCACATATGGAGTAGATTCCATTTCGCCTCCCAAATAATCATATATATACAATGTATTTACACATGATCATATTCAATGATAACCAACCATGGATTAGTTTTAATTCACATAATCCTCATACAATTTCTACAACAATCATAGCTATCATTCACCGATAGCCCAATATAGATATTTCTAAACAGATATACAATCTCAAGACAGATAATTTATTCAAAATTTCCAAAGATGAGACGTATCACCTACTCAATTTCATCATTTATTTCAATACTTGTCCAATTTCATATTTACAACACCAATTTCATTTATTTATACAAAATAAATATCATAATCATTTTAGGGCAAACTCCCTTTTTTTTCCAAATATCAATCAAGTACCCAAAATCAACAATTTTGACATCATACAACATCATTTTCAAATCCCACAATCATTTTCTTCTCATTTACCAAAAACCCCTCTTTCCATTTTACACCCAAACCCTTGGTTTGTTCACATTACCCCCAAATTCTACCATTGTTACACAACGACAAATATTTACGTTAAAAACCATATCAGAGTGTAAAAAATCCCTACCTCATGAAGAGAAGACCAAGCAAGGCAAGGGAGAAACTTCAAAGATGCCGAAATCCAACTCTATTCGGATCAAAGTGTAGATCTTGAGATGTTCTAACTTTTTCTCAAAGGCATTAGGGTAGAGAACCTAAAGGATCTAGGTCAAAATGTAGAGAGAGAGAGAGAGAGAGAGAGAGAGAGAGAGTATTTTAGAGAGAGAGGGTCAAGATTTAGGTTTTTGAAAAGTTTTAGAGAGAGAGAGAAGAATGAAAAAGTGATATAAAATGTCACTTTCACGATCTAATATACGCACAGTTCGCTCGAGCAGAAGAGTTGACGCTCAAGCGTCAGACACACTAAGTTGTTCCGCTCGAGCGGATAACAGACAAACCGCTTGAGCTCAAGAAAGGTCGCTCGAGTGTCCACCAGCTCGAGCGTAGGAAACGTTGCTCGAGCGTGAAAGACACCCCTCCAGTACTTTTGTAGATGCGCAAAGTACTGAGAGTTTGCAAATCCCGCTCAACTGCAAGAAAGGCCGCTCGAGCGGAGGACAAAATTTACATAGCCCATTCGAGCGCAAGAATGGCCACTCGAGCGAAGAAGCAAAAATCTAGGCAACAAGGTTTCGAAAATCAAGCAACCAACCTGATCTAAACGCACAACTACAACTCAATAACCAAAATAGAGGGGAGATAAGAGAAACAAGATATGAATCACCATTCAAAACCATACAAACTCGAGTCCCGAATACAAGTGAAATCGGAATCGCTATAATATGGAAGCAATTGGTAATTTAGGTTATATTTATTTTAATATAAAATATTTTTATTTTTTGTTATTTCCTTGAACCAAAAATAAGTAAAATATTTTTGTATCATTTTTTCAAAAATAACTTAAACCAAACCAAACTAAATCTTAAGTCCCATCAAATGAGGTCGATGGATGAATCTTTCTTCTCCACTCGACTCTATCCAAGGTCATTGCGTTAGTTAAATTAAAGAGATTCATATCTCTATTTACTACACTAGTCTCGTCAATCTAGGTCTACTCCTTTCCCTAACATTGCCATCAACCGTTACTGTATCGCATCTCTTCACTACTGCCTCTATTACTCTCCATTGTATATGACCAAACCATCTCAATCTATTCTCTCTTAACTAATATTTTATTGGTACTATTCCTACCGATTCTCGAATATACTCATTCATAATTCTGTCTTTTCTAGTCTTGCCACAAATTCACCTTAGCATTCTCATTTCAATAACACTCATCTTATCTACATGCTGTTTTTTAGTTGCCCAACATTCCGTCTCATACAACATCGTTAGTTTAATAGTTGTTTTATAGAACTTCTCTTTTAGTCGAATGGGTACTCGTTTATCGCACAATACTCCAAACGCAATCCTTCATTTAAGCTACCCTGCCTTAATTTTATAGATCACATCCGCTCCAATCTCCTTAGAGCATCCTTGGCAGCTCCCTTATATTATAACAACTTTTTTCTATTATAAGAGGCTAATTCTTCAGAAATCCTTCCCCAGCAGATCCTTTATCCAACCCCCCAAATATAAGTGTTGCTACAGTGACTCTATTTGTAGGGAGTCACTACAGCTCCCTTATTTCTAATAAATTCTTATTTTTATTTCGTTGAATGCACGAAGGGGATGTCCTCTCGGATGTCCTCCCAGATCTTCTGCCAGATATCCCGTGAGTGTCTGTAGTTGGAGAAAAAAAATGTCCAAAATTGGTCTGATTGGTCGACCGCCTGGTCGTCCGGCTGATTGACCGCCCAGTCGACCGCCCTTCTTTGTTTTCGGCTGCTTTGCTGGTGTTATTTTGCACTCTGTTTTGGATGTGTTTTACACTTTGTCTTGGGCCTGTTTGTTGGGGGAAGTAAAACATTATTTTAATATAATAAAGAAAGAATAGGGAGTTTGGTAGAAGAAGTAAATGAAAAAGTGAATCTTAAAATAGAAAATAATTTTTTTAATAATATTTTAAAGTAAAATATAAGTAGGCTGGTAAGGATACTCTTAGTCATTGTAATAATCGATTCTAAATAACAAAAATATCAATCAAATACTGAAAAATAAAATAATATTTTTTCATATAAAATCAATTTAAAAATATATATATATTTTATATAAAATAAAATAAAAAATTCTCTTTTTTTTTACCATCATCACATCCAAATATTGCGGAGTTTTTCTTCAAGTCATCGTCAATTCCGTACAACTGTTTTTTCAATTCGTTCACACATGACAAAATAATATTACATAATTAAAAAAAGAAAAATGATTCAGGCCTCGAATTTGAGGCTCGAATTTGCCTCGAAATCATTTTTTTTTTTTCTTCTTCTTCTTCTTCGCAGAACCAGAGGGGAGGGGAAGAAGAGAGAGAGGAAGGAGGGGAGGGGGTCCGGATTCGCCGAAGACTCGCCGTCGCAGCTCGTCGAGCTCGCAGCCGTCCGATCGTCGCCGATCCAGCTCGTCGAGCTCACCGTCCGATCGCCTCCGGTCCGCCTCCGCCTCCTCCTCCTCCTCTCCTCCGGTGATTATGGCCCCTCCAGTCCGGCCACCGGCGGCTCCTCTTCTTCTCCTTCCTCTCTCTTTTCTTCCCCTCCTCCCCCTCTCTCTCTTCTTCCCCTCCCCTCCCCTCCTCTCTGGTTCTGTTCGAACGAGGAAGAAGAAAAGAAAAAAAAAAAACCAAAAAAACCCCCAAAACGACGTCGTTTTGGGGGCTGCTGGGATTCGAGCCAAATTCGAGGCCTCGAATTCGAGGCCTCTATCACGACTGTTAAAAAAAAGACTTTCCCCCAATAAAAGCAAAATGTTAATTGACCAGATTTTTTATAGTACATTTTTTCCCCCTACAATCACATGACAGTTACATATTTATAGACAATGATCAAAATATTAGCTTTGTGTTTTTAAATAATCACACTAGTAATTTTGTATAATAATTCTCAACCTTTTTCCATTTTTATTTTTTTAATAAATAAAATTTATTAAAAAAAGTACATCAAATAATCAGAAACCCAACAACCGTATTTCTATTTCTATAACAGGGTGTTTTGAGAAGATAGTTAAAAATTAACTTCTTGACTTTTTAAACTTTTTTTACTGATTTATATAAGAAGTGATGTGATTCAAAATAAATTGAAAACTGACTTTTAATTTTTAACTGATGTTTCCAAAAGAATCCGCCAAGGACTTGTATGATACTCTAAGCAGCTCGCCGTACTTGGCTTCTTCCCCCATTTGCTTATTTTTTTATTTTTTTTTTTGACTTTTTCTTCTTTTATAGTTACTTCCTTCACTAGATAGCCAATATTTTTTGAGTTGCGGAGGAAGGATATATTTTCCTTCTCATCTACTAGACATTTATATTATTATTATTATTATTATTATTATTATTATTATTATTATTATTTGGGATAAATTACACAATTGATTCCTATAATTTTATATAAATTTCACTTTAGTTTTTCTAGTTATAATTTTATCAATTTTGTCCATATACTTTCATTTCAGTTCCAATGTACTCCATCTATCATTATTGGTTAATATTCAAATGAAAAAAAAATAATTTAGAGGAACAAAATAAAATTCCGTTAAGATTTATTAATTTTTATTTTGTGAGTGGGAATTGCTAACATGCACATGTCAATCAAAAGTGTTAGTTTTCTATGCAAAACAATAATGACAAACGACAGTGGGATCATATTAGAATAGAAATGAAAATATGATATTTAGATTGTTGAAATTGAAATTGCAAAAATTAAAGTGAAATTTTCTTAAAATTATTGAGATCAATGATGTAACTTACCTGTTTCTCTAGTCCTCTGTTCAATTTGGATTGTAACTTTTAAAAAAAATGGTGTATTAAAGAAAAGATTATTGAAACTAAAAGTATTTTTTATATGTACCTCATATATCAATTATTTGGTAATAAAACATCTCTGTATATAACATTTCATGTATACACTCCTTCTCTTGATAAAACAACATATAATTGTCCATGACTAAATACATGATTAGGAAGGTAAATGTCCACATGAGGGATTGCCTGACCTTGTGATTTATTTATCGTCAAAACAAAACTAAGGCATACTGAAAATTGTGTGCAAGTCATTTTGAATGGAAGATTCATATTTTCTGGAGTTTTTAATGAGATGCGATGCAAGACAGCTCTCTTGCCTTTGAAATGTCCTGTTAAAATATCTGAATCTATGAGTAACAGATAATTTTAAATTTGTTTATTATAGCTGATAAGGTTAAATTTATTTATTTATTTATTTATATTTATTGATTAGTAGTTTGTTTGTAGATAATAAGAAGAGTAAAAAAAAAAATTTATATTTATTGATTAGTATTTTGTTTGTAGATAATTAGAAGGTCAAAAAAATATTAAAATTAAAAAATAAAAAAAAGAGATAGAATACCTTGAGAAATTATATACAAATATAATTTTAAATTTGACTAAGCAAAAAAAAAAAATGTTAATAATAAGGAGGGCACCAAAGTTATTTAACTTTTTGCATCATCTTTCTCACAACATTATTTGGATTGTTCTTTTAAAATAAATATCAAAACTTAAAAAAATGATTAAAAAAAATTATAATATTATTCTTCTCATATTATAATTTTTTTTTTTTTCGAATTGCACATGCAGTGGTGGCGCCAAGAAATCAAATCAGAGGGGATACTTATTAATTACAACATTGAAAATGTTTACAAAAATATTTCACATAAATTTTTATGATTGACTTCAAGAAAGATAAATAATAATAATAATAATAATTACTGTGTTTGGTTTGAGTTTTTTGAATTAAATTTTTTGAAAATTAAGTTTTTTTTCGTATTTTTTTGGTTTTTAGTGAACATTTTTTAAATTTTAAGAATTTTTTTTTTTTTACTTTTTTAGATGCATCTTACTTAGATGTATCTAAAAAAATAAAATATTTATGAAAAAATATTTTAAAAAATTAATAAATATATAAAAATACGAAAAATGTACTTATTTTTTGTATTTTTTTTTGTATTTTTGGTATTTAGTGAATTTAAAAAAAAAGTCACAAAAATTATACTTTTTAAGTGTATTTATATTAGATTTGTAAAACAGTTAGGTCTAACTGTTTCTTTATGAAGGTGTAGGACACCATTCTCTCTCTACAAACTCTCTCTTTCTCTTTCTAAAAAACCTCCCTCCCCGGGCCTCTCTTTGGGCCGGCCGGCCGCCGCCTTTGGCTATGGCGGTCGGCTGGGCTAGCCTCTCCCGTATTTGATCGTTGTTTTTCCGTTAATAAACTTGAGTCCCCCATGATTTTCCCACCTAGGTGTGTTTGGTGTGCAGCGGTATGCGTGTTGTTGTTGGTGTTTCCGAGCCGTGCTAGCTGTTTTTTTTCATTCGTGCGCTCTTATACGAGTAGGAGCTGGAGGGGTGTTCTCTGGTTCAGTTTTTTGGTGAAGCTTCGATGCTTGGTTTGGGCGGAAACTTGGGTGTCGGAGTCGATTCAGATCTGTCTGGTTTTCATTCGCACGTTTCCTCTTGGTGTGAGAGTTTGAGGGGTGTAAGAAATAGATCTGGCGTTGGAAGTTGAACTGCTGGTGGATGTTTGGATCGACAGCGGGTGGTGTTCCTGTGGTGGCTGTGGAGGTGTGTTTGGTGTGCAGCGGTTTTCACTCGAGCGCTCTTTTACGAGTAGGAGCTTGAGGGGTGATCTCTGGTTCAGTTTTTTGGTGAAGTTTCGATGCTTGGTTTGGGCGGAAACTTGGGTGTCGAAGTCGATTCAGATCTGTCTGGTTTTCATTCGCGCGTTCCTCTTGGTGTAAGAGTTTGAGGGGTGCAAGAAGTAGATCTGGCATTGGAAGTAGAAGTGGGTTCGGGAGGTGAGGATCTGCAGTAACAGCAGCTGGACCTTGGGCGATGATCTGCAGTGGGTGTTCTCCGGTGGTGGCTGTGGAGGTGAGGATCTGCAGCGGGGGTGTGGTTGACCGGAATAGCAGCAGCAATGGCGGCGTGGTGCTGTGGATCTTTGGGGTCTTCTTGGCCGGTATGGGTAGTGGGTTTGGTCGGTGGCTGTGCTCGGAGTTTGAATCAGATCAGAAGTTCCCGCCCATGGAGTGTGGCCTTGGGTGTTGTCAGTGGGTGTTCTCGGTGGCATGGAGTGTGGCCTTGGGTGTTGGGTGTTGTCAGTGGGTGGTCGGTGGCGTGGGTCTTGGCTAGGCTTAGGGAATGTAGCAGAATGTGGGTGTTGTTTGAGAGTGATTATTATATGTGGGTTTATTAGATGGGTGTGATTATATTGATTATTATATGTGGCTTAGGGAATGTAGCAGCATCTTTTGAGAGATTAAAATGATTATTATATGTGGAGATTATGTGGCTAGGCTTTGGGAGTGCAGCAGCCAGTGGGCGAAGGAAAGTGCGTAATATATATGGGTTTATTAGATGGGTATCTAGTTCGGGTTGCTTTTTGGTTTGGGTGTTTTGGTGGGTTGATTATGTGGAGATTCATGTATTTTAATTTTCTAGTTAAGTTCTTCTTAACTTTTTTTAAAAAATCGAGAGGCTTAGGGGTTGGTTGTATGGATGCGAGTAGCAGTAGTAGGGGTATTTTTATACTTCCGAATCTCTCTCGATGCATGTCATCTTCTTGTACCTTTAATTTCATACTGTTAAATGAAATTTTTCTTTGCTGATCAAAAAAAAGTGTATTTATATTAGGTGTGTTTAAAAATTTAAAAAAAGTCTTAAAATATTAAAAAAAATTCAGTGAAAACAAAAAAAATACGAAAAATAAAAAGGTAGAATTTTCTGAAAAGTGTTTTTAGAAAACTCAAACCAAACAAAGTGAATGTTATTTGTAATTAGTGTATCATGGACAATATTAAAAAAAGTCATGGATATAAAGTTTTAAAATAAATTATATAATGAAAAAGTAATTTTTTATACAAAATATGCGTAAAAATTCAATATAATAGTCATACCATGTCATCATTGATATGTGATATCACCAACCAATAGTAAAAAAACACATGAAGGATGAACCTTACATGTCATATAGCGATCCGGGTTTTACCCCGACCTTTATGGTGTTCCGGACTCGAGTTTCGTGGTTGTATGTTGTTATCTATATCTTATTTCTGTTCTTTAATCCTTTGTATTTGAGTTTTGGGACGTGTTGGGTGAGTTTGGAACAAGTTGGTTATGAGTTGGAACAAGTGGTTACTGTCCAGGTTTTGACCTCTTCGCTCGAGCGAGGCTTTTTGCTCTCGAGTGAGCTTTGGGTATTTGTCTCTTCGCTCGAGTGAGAACTCTTGCGCTCGAGCATGTGTTTGCGTCTCTGAAAGACCTGAAGGTTGGTATTCTTCGCTCGAGCGAGCTTTCCTGTACTCGAGCAAGCCTTGTGTTTTATGTTCCTTCGCTCAAGCGAGTAGTCTTGCGCTCGAGCGTGCGTCTGCGTTGGTGGCAGATCTGAAGCTTCGCATTGTGCGCTCAAGCGAGGCCACTTGTTGAGTCTGGTCGCTCGAGCGACAACTCCTTCGTTTGAGCGAGCCTCGCATATATCAGTTCGCAGCAGTGTGATTTTATATCACTTTTTGATCTTTTCCTTCCTCAAAACCCTAGATCGGCAGCCCCTCTCTCTAAAATACCCATTCTCTCTACAAATACTCTTGATCTAGAGTTCTTCTACCTTACTCCCTTTGTAAAAAGGGTAGAGTGTCGCGTGGGCTTCCTTGTGATCCGAAAAAGGTGGGATTTAGAGCATCTTGGGTTTCACTCTTCTTCTCCTTTGAGCTTCTCCACTTGAGGTAGGGATATTCTACTCTCCTATATGAGTTTTAACATAGATATTGGTCATTTTGTATAAATGGTGGGACTTGGGAAGTTTGGGTGAAATTGGGGTTTGAAATTGAACTTGTGAAAGAGAGGTTTTCTATTTTGGGCTATACATGTGTATGTGAGGTCTTAAAAATGGGGTTATTGTATATAATAGGTGAAATTTGGACTTGAGTGCAATATTTGAGAAAAGGGAAAAATAATACCCTAATATGAATTGAATAAATAATTGGTATAGATGACGAAATCAATGTGGAAATATGAAATTGGTTTGAGAATCACGAAATTGGAGGAAATTGTGATTAAATGGTGTAGTTGGATTAATAAATCACTCACCTATGGAAAAGTTGATAAATTATCTGTTTGATAGATTTATTTATCTGTTTAGAAATAACTGTTTTGGGCTATCGGTGGAGAATAGCCATGATTGTTGTAGAAATTGCATGATGATTAGGTAAATTGAAACTAATTAATTGGATTATGTCATTGAATATGACGGTTGGATTAACGAATTGAATATGTGATTTAATTGGTCATTGTATATGACAATGTGTTTAAATACATTGCATATGTATCTTTGTTTGGGAGGAGAAAGGGGATGTACTCTATTGTTTGGGAGGAGATAGGGGATGGACTTCATTGATAATTAAGTTGGCCGAAGTGTCCAGGGTAAAAGTCCCGAAATCTTATATACATTTGAATGATGTTGATGATTGAAGTGTTGATAATATGAGTTGTAGTCGCATTTTGAATTGTTTGGATAAAAAAGAACCATGTTAAGGAATTGGTCTAGATAAATAAGTGAAAGTGGATTGAAATATGGATGTCAGTGTTGATTGGTTATGGAAAGAGTGTAAGTTGATTTTCAAGTGTTAACCATTTATTGGATGCTAATGTTTTAGTTATTTCTCATATACTGTTTAGCATATCTCTACTGGGTTTTAGCTCACCCTACTTGGGACACCATTTTTCAGGTATAGGGAACATGCCACCTCCAAGGTCTTAGCTTGAGAGGTTTAGGGGTTGAAGACTCCCTTTGGTTATTTTGTTTTGATGTTAAGTGTATATTCAAGCTAAGGGCTTTCTATGTATAGAGTTAGGATTCTCTTTTGTTGTAACCAAGTTTTCACTTGGAAAGCTGTAAGCACGTAGGGCATTATTTTGTTGTTAACAGTTATGAACATTGACGAGTACATAATGTACGTAATACATTTTGTAAAGAAAACTCTGATGAATGAAAATATGACTTTACTATTATGTTTCATGGATCTTAAGAATGGTTGGGTTATATAATATTTTGAGAGCGTTACATGTTAAATGTAACTAACAATTCAATAAATTATATATTTTCATTGAGATTAATTATGTTTGCATGTCAATAATGATAGAAATCACCATTATATTAGAATTTTCATAAATAATAATATCGTAGTCTCTTTATTTTCAATCAAAATAATCATTATTATTCTTATAATTTTAAAAATGTCATTGACATTTTCCTTTAAATAATATTTTCATAAATTTTTTGATTTAAAACATTTTCTTTATGTCCTCCCCCCCCCCCCCCACCCACCAAAAGAAAAAAAAAATCCAAAACCCGGGGGGCACGTGACCCCCTGGACCCTCCTTCCCTCCGCCCCTGCATGCGTGGTGTGTGCTCCGCCGTAAGTATTTTTAAAAGTAACATAAGTCTCAATTTTAGGGGGTTTTTTTTTTTTCGTATAAATATTTATTTATTATATTTTTTTTTTTGGAATGTGGCATGTCATGGGAATGATGGGTATTACACAAGGTATAAGAGTACAGCGAGTTTTAAAGGGATAAAACAGTGGATTGTGAGGTTGAGATAAGAGTAATAAAAATTAAAAAATAAAAAGTTGAATAATTATTGGATTTCAAATACTCATTGAATAATATGAAATACTCAAAAGCTTTACTCATTGAAAAATTTACAGAATTAATTAATTAAAACTTTTAAAATTTAAATTACATTGAATTGAAATATGCACAACACTACAATATTAAATAGGATGGGAGTATAAGATTCACTTTATATGAGTAAAACAACTTATTTTTTCCTTCTTTTCCCGATGTGAGATTATTAAATAAAAGTTAGCCAATGAATTTTTTTTTAATTGTTATCAAAAAATTAGTATGAGATATTGAAACTCTTATAGGGCTCTTCACTAAATGGGATGAGAGTATAATATTCACTTTATATGAGTAAAATAACTCATTTTTTTCTTCTTATCCCGATGTGGGATTATTAAATAAAAGTTAGTCAATGGAGATTTTCTTAATTGTTTAAAATTAAAAAAAAAAAATTAGTATGAGATATTAAAACTCTCATAAGATTTTTTATTAAAAATTTTCTTTTCCTTATATAATATATAGATAGATGTGTGATTCGCGTTGATATTGTAATTCACCTTGTCTTAGGTATAGTTCATAATTTAATTTATAATTTATTAGTCGTACATATAAAATTATAATTTATTAGAGATTCATAAAAACGAATCTTCAAGTTTTGAATCCAACTGCTACGGCTTGCGTTGTCCTCCACATGTTAAAGGAGTGTGAATTTATTTAAACAATGTAAATAAAAACATACTTTTTAATGGGTTAAATTAAAAAAATATTTTATAAATAAGTTAAAATTGACCAAGAGGACGTTGAAAAAAGGTAGTCCCACAAATAATGTGAAATTAACTAATAAGAGAGTGTATTTTATTTCCACCGCGTGAACAAATTCACACTGGATGGTAAAGATCTGAGAAGATTCCCTCAGGACCTCTTTGAACACGCGGCCCAAGTTTTTCATAGAATTTTAAGAGGAATGACCTAAAGTATACTTTTAATTTTTATGAAATATGAATTGGGTATGAATTAGCTTTGAAGTGATGTGATAGAGAGATGATGTGACTTAGAGATTGTTTGGGATGACCTAAATAAGTGTGTTTTTTGTCTTTTTACGAAAAGATGTACAGAAAAGTAGAGATGTGATGTGATGGAAAAAAGATAAAAAGATGGATTATTTGAAGTATGTCAAATTTGGCCTTAAATAAGATGATATGACTTAAATATGATAGTAACTTTTTAATTTTTTAACTTTTTAAGGTTATGACAAATAAAACCTAAATTTAAATTACATCATTGACGTAGTCCACATGTGATCAAATCTTGACTATCATATATATAAAAAGTTGACTGATAAATAACAAATCAATGGTCGCGAGCCTTGATACGAGACCCCATTAACGGAATGGGATTGTTTCGTTACATTTGTGGCATGTTGTCCGTGAGGTTTTTATATTGACTACTAACTCTTACTTCTTCAATGAAAAGGACGGAGGAATCCTACTTAATAATAAATGACATATGTGATGTTTATATAACATTGGCATGTTGTTAGTGCGGTAGTTATATTGACTATTGACTCTTGCTTCTTCAATAGAAAAGAAAGAGAAATCCTACTTACTCATAAATGACATTTGTGGTGTTTATAATTTATAATTTATAATTTATAATTTATAATTAGACGGATTACATTAATAATTTTTATAATTTGAGATTTGTATCATTTTGATTATTAACTTTTTAATGTGATACATTTGTGTGTGTCAATTTCCGACCACACTGCCAACTTAGTACTCAACTGGAGAATACTTGCAGAATAGGTTAAGCCCGAACAACCTGCAACAGAAAGAAGAGATTCCGGCGGTGGCTCGTCCACCCAGGGCACTCCGACGATCAAGTCAGTAAAATATTTCTCAAAGATAACCAATAGTGTTAACTCACTAAACAAAGCATAAAAGACATACCTTAGACCCATGGGGGTGCCTCCTTTTTATAGCCAACATAATCCTAGTCCCAATAGAAGCCTAGCTTTAATGGATTTAGGATTACTGCTAATCTTGGACTCCTAGTAGGATTAGGATAAACTCTCTAAGAGTCTTATCTTTATCCAAACTGAAGTCTTCTTCATTCTAGGACTCTTGTCCCTTATCCGCTTATTTCGGATTTCGGTTTCTTCTCGCAGATAACCTCGGCCTAGCCGAGATCATCTCGGCGTCATGACCAGGACACGTGGCACCTCGGCGACACCTCGGCCACGTGTTGTCATTCAAAAATTATGTCCCTACAACTGCCCCCTAGGTTCTATTACCTCGCCATCCTGAGGTGATAGAACCTATATCATTTCTTCCATTTAGCACGTCGGCTAAGCTCGCTTCATCATCTATTGCTGAAGTCAGAACTTGTCGGCTCAATATGACCAAGACCTATAGTCTGCTTTCATAAATGCTCTAGAACCAACGACCAAGTTCGGAAAAAGTTTCTCAACCCAAATCGTCTCCTAGCCGAGGTATTTGCTTCATTGAATCAAGATGTAATGACTCAAAAAAAATAAAATAAATAAATAAATAAATAAATAAAAATAAATAAATAAATTAGGAGATGGTGGATAGAATAATTGATGTGCGTTTTTGGTGGAGACAGAATAATTGTGAGGGCCCTCCTTGAATTGTTTTGGTAAAATTATGAATTAAAGCTTCAGGTTATTATGAAGAAAGGGAGTCATTGAAGAATATGTCTTCAAGATGGAGTGGTGTATGAGCTGGAACAAGAGTGAGTGGGGAGAGTTTTATTTTTATATATATATATATATAATATATCTCTCTTCTGGGTCTGTATTGGAATGAATAAAGGCTCTGCAAAAGTGAACTTATACACACGGTTTAGAGGGGAAAAGAGCAACACACACAACAGCTTGCTGCTTTTATCATGAAAGGGGAATACACTGTGTAAAAAAATGATTAAAAAAAGAAGTGAGTGCTGGTGTTATAGCTCTTTGTGGTTGGCAGCTGACTTTGGATGCCTTGGATGCCTTCCAATCACTAGGACATGTCCCAGTCCAAACTGTTGAGTCTGAATCAGCTGCGTCTCTATACAAGGATGATCATCTAACTCCAAGTCGAAAACTTCTGAATCACCACTCCTTCAGCAAAAGTCGTGGCCAAAGCTGAATGAATCTCAATCTCCTGAGCAGTGCCAACAGTTTCCCGAGATCCAGTCAGCCTTTGCTCGCAAGAAAATCCACAATGTCTTCGACATTCAGCGGAGATGAAACCGCTCCTTTCTTCGGTTTCCTCGGCGCTACCGCTGCCCTTGTTTTCTCCTGTATGGGAGCTGCATATGGAACTTTACTCACGGGCCACAGCACAACAGGAGGAAATACTTTTTTTTCGTAAACAAATTGCTGTTGCCTGTGTTAAGGAACTGCAAAGGAATTAGCTGAATTACGACTGGCTATAGATGTCAAGCGAAATGAAGCCATAGCTTCTGATTCAAAGAACTGGCTAGCAGAAAAGGGCATCTGGAAAAGAAATCTAAAATTGGCTTATGAGTTGAAGGCTACAGAGGAAGAAAGATGTATCTTCACGTCATCCATGTCAGGGTTATGGGCTGACTATGCCATTTGGCCTCATGTTATAAATGCTTCTTCTCTTTACAGCAGTGTGAAGCATCTACATGATCAACTGTAGTTGAAGATCAGAACTTCACATGTGGAAGAATCAAAGCTTGTGTTTGAAGCCAAGATAATCCAGAGAATGGAACTTCTGGTGCTATCTACCCTTCAATGGAAGATGAATCCGGTGACCCCACTTTCGTTGTTGATCACACTGTGAGGAGGTTTGGATTTAAAGGTTCAAACCCTATTTTCTTGGCAGGTGATTGCCAAGTATATTATATATATATATATATATATATATATTATATATTTATAATTGTAGTGGTGGGCTTGTTTGCATAGGTGGTATTTGCCCATATATCTCTGTTGTGAGATTGTGTTATGGGCCGTCAGATTTGGTAATTGAAGTGGACCCCACATGCATGGCTGCTACAATTTCTGTTGGGTCGTAAATGGAAGTGCTTTGGAGTTTTGCATGTTTCCTCTTCAAGCTTGAGGTAGGGATACCCTACTCCTCTCTATGAGCTTTGTCTTTAAATTTTAGCACTTGATATGTTGGGGGTTGTTGGGTAATTTTGAGAAAGTTTAGGCTTTTGTGTAATTTTACAAAAGTTGGGGTTTTAAATATATAAAACCTATATGCATGTTTAGCATGAAGAAATGGAATTAATGTTGAAACATTGATGAAAATGGAACCTTAGGTTATAATGTTAATTATGGAAAAATCCCTAATATGAATTGAATAAATAATTGGTATAGATGACGAAATCAATGTGGAAATATGAAATTGGTTTGAGAATCACGATTGAGATTGGAGAAATTGTGATTAAATGGTGTAGTTGGATTAATAAATCACTCACCTATGGAAAAGTTGATAAATTATCTGTTTGATAGATTTATTTATCTGTTTAGAAATAACTGTTTTGGGCTATCGGTGGAGAATAGCCATGATTGTTGTAGAAATTGCATGATGATTAGGTAAATTGAAACTAATTAATTGGATTATGTCATTGAATATGACGGTTGGATTAACGAATTGAATATTGAATTTATGTATTGTATTGATGTGTTATATACATTGTTTATATGCATTGTTTTGTTGGAGGAGAAGGGGATGTACTCTATTGTTTGGGAGGAGATAGGGGATGGACTTCATTGATAATTAAGTTGCCGGAAGTGTCCAGGGTAAAAGTCGATCTTATATACATTTGAATGATGTTATGTGATGATTTGATAGTAAGTTGATAATATGAGTTGTAGTCGCTATTTTGAATTGTTTGGATAAAAAGAACATGTTAAGGAATTGGTCTAGATAAATAAAGTGGAATAAGGATTGAATCATGGATGTAGTGTGTGATGGAAAGAGTGTAAGTTGATTTTCAAGTGTTAACCATTTATTGGATGCTAATGTTTTAGTTATTTCTCATATACTGTTTAGCATATCTCTACTGGGTAGCTCACCCTACTTGGGACACATTTTTCAGGTATAGGGAACATGCCACCTCCAAGGTCTTAGCTTGAGAGGTTTAGGGTTGAAGACTCCCTTTGGTTATTTTGTTTTGATGTTAAGTGTATATTCAAGCTAAGGGCTTTCATGTTAAGAGTTAGGATTCTCTTTTTTGTAACCAAGTTTTCACTTGGAAAGCTGTAAGCACGTAGGGCATTATTTTGTTGTTAATGTACATTGACGTACTAATGTATAATACTTTTGTAAGAAACTCTGATGAATGAAATTATGATCTTTACTATTATGTTTCATGGATCTTAAGAATGGTTGGGTTATATAATATTTTGAGGGGTTGACACAAGAACTCCAAGAGTTCCAGCATGCGCATGAGCTGGTACGTAGAGTATTTCACTGTTTTTACCACGTGTGTTTCCCTTACTGGTCCGGACCTGATACGCGCCATCAAGTCGTATCACTTTTGCGTGTGCGTCTGACAAGCACGTCGTCCAAGGCACATAATTGTCATTTTGCCGCCATTTTCATGTTTTGATTAAAATGAAAATTTCTCGCTCAAATCTTTCATTGCTGCTTTTGCGAAGCTTTCGCAATCAATTTCACTCTCTCCCTTCGGTGAGGCTTTCGTTGCACTTCTTTGCTTACTACCATCGTCTGACACCGGCGTACTTCACAACGCCTTTTTGTAATCTAAACAATCATTCTTCAATGTTAGGCTGAAGTGCCTTCTTTCCTTTTTCTGAATGCATTCTTTAATTTCTTCTTTCAACGTGGTTGTATGTGTCTTCTTTTTACTCTTGTACGATTCTAAAAATAATTTGCATGTCCTCAAAGTACACCTTAACTGTGCAATCTCCTCGGGGTGTAACACCTCGGTTGTCCCACTAATCGGTTTATCTCAGCCTCGGCTTAACACTTGAAAATATTTATAATATTTTCACAAGTATTATTTATAACGATACTTCACTTTTAGCAAGATTTCTGTTTTCAAATTTCTTCCAAGTCTTGGCAACATGGTAATCTCAGCAAGTATGTAGATATTTCTTTCAACATAAACCTTGGCTTAACTTGAAAAATTTTTCTCAAAATTTCAACAAGTGTTAAACCACTCTTCTTTTAACATAACCTCGGTTAATCTTAACTTGTAAACTTTTCTCAAGTTTCAACAGTGTTAAATCATCTCGGTTTTAACTTCAACTTGTTAACTTTTCTCAAGTTTCAACAAGTGTTAAACATCATCCTAGCTTGTGAAATTCCAACTCCCAAGCATCATTCTCCAGCCCTTTGCCCCCTAATATGAACTTAAGTTCCACTTAGGTTCTCATTAGGCACGTGGCTTTGACCTTGATATTGCTCTATGGGCAGGTGATCTGCCCCCTGCATGGCTTCCACATACTCCTTTGTGGAAAAAATTCTTTAACTTAGGCCAAGCTCTTCTCTTCTCGGACTTATCATCTAAGCCGAGATCTTGTCTTCTGGATCTGGGATTCCAGATCTGGAATCTGGGATCTGCTTACTTGGGCTAAGCTCTTGTCTCCTCGTGTCCAGTATTATCTCGGCTTCGCTTCGCGAACATTTTCTCTTCTCTTGTTTGGACGCCTTTGTCCCCGGCGTGTCCTTCCTTGGCTCTGGCATACTTTTCTATCCTGGCCATCAGCTCCTCCATGCTTTTCGGCAATGTCCTTGCCTGTGATTTTCGAAGTAGGCAGTCATCCTTCAAGCCGTTTTTAAACGACATGACCGCCACCTCTTGGTTGCATCCTGGTATTCGGATGAATACCTCATAATACCTTTTGGCATAGGCCCTACGGCTCTTCATCCTCGCTGATCTTCAGGGCCATTAGGGCGTCCACTGCCTCAATGGCGTAGTTTGTTTGTCATGAACCTGGCCACAAACATCTCGGCCAGGCCTTCCA